>JAPMOR010057035.1:51647-78459 GCA_026543865.1 Argiope aurantia | reverse complement strand
ATAGTAATATTGATACTCAGCATGGTGCAAGCCTCTGAAAAAAATATTTGGTATCAGTGGTGTAAATATTTGATGTATTCTGTTATATCTTATTATATTCTTCAAGAAGTGCTGGAAACATAGATAATGCTACATTCTAAATCATCGCAGATAAATGTGTTAACAGTTTCTGGTTCCTGAATATACCTTCTAAATATTATCTTCTATACATAAGTTTAAATTGTATTCTATCATGACATGCCAGATAGTAACACTGTATCATGGGTTATTTGTACGAATCGGTTGCAAATCAGAATATAAGTAAATCATATGTTCTTCATTGTTTCCCGTATAAAATAAATATCTTGTGATATCAACTTTCATTTCCAAACTATACAAAAGCTATATTGTGATCTATCTCATGTAGCAACTAGCTCTTCAAGCTTTTATGTTACGACACCAACAGAAAACGTTTTGCCATTCAACACACAACAGGTTCATTTACAAGTTGGACCTTCTGTGATATTGGACCTCTATTTGACTCCGAAACTAAGGCAACTTGTACTATCTTCTGTAAATATTGAATATCAATTAACAATTAGTATAATTTAGCTACAAATAAATATAATTATAATTCCAAAATTTCAACGCTGAATCACGTCTTCTATTAAATGGAAGATACTAATTATTTAGCATATATACAAAATTTGTAAAGTCTTCCGGTAAACAGAACTTGAATCAATAACTCTGCAGAAAACGGAAGAGCTGGGATGATAACATCAAAACACAACAAATTTTCTATATTTTTCTTTATAAATAATTATTGGAGATTCTTTTCCTTTCAATGTATTGTAAAATATGCAACAAATATATTTCTCTAATTTTCTTTTGATTTTATTTATTTATGACATTTTTGTTCTTATATATTTTGAAAAACCATAAATATTGTAACAAATGATATCCTCTAAAGAATTTTTTTTTTTGATCTGAGCGAATTTTTCTTATCTTTAACTTAATATTTGCACTGATATTAGGTTAAATAAGTACATTTAAGATAATATTCTTATGAAATGTCTATAGGGAAGTGTATTCTAATTTAATATTCTTATAGTGTCTATAAAGAAATAATACTTTCCCTGAAAGCATTAAATGCGTATTTTATTTAAGTAGAATTTATAAACAGTAAATAAATATTTTAAATTCTATCCCTGCATGTTTTTTTCTTCTTTTTCATAGAAATTTCGACATAGATATTCAGTGAAAAAGAATGTTAATGGATTTACTGAAGCATTTAAAGTTTGTAGAAGTTTAAAAAACGTTATTATAGGTATTTGAATATTCGTTTTGCCTGCACAGAGTAAATAATTTTTGTGAATGTAAGATTATAGTTATGGAAAATTTATTTTTCCTTAGAAGTGCAAATACATAATTTGTTTATTATCTTGAAATGTTTAGAATGGCAAACATTTTAATAATTCGCATATCAGAAAGGGACTTTTATCTATGACTGAAAAGCATTACAGGGGCTCATGAATTATTCATTGGACTAAAAGAATTCTATGAAAATATAATTTTAAATATTACTAGGAAGCTATTTATGCCTACAAACAGTTCGAATGATTTTTCTGCCTTGGGTATATATATTTTTTTAAATAATGTTTTTATTTTGTTTTTAAAGCTAAAGATTTCCTCGATCGGCAATAAGATTAGGTTGCGACGTTGTAATGTTTGTGTCGATATTTCCAGAACGTATTTCAAGTTAAAAATATCATGAAGCAAATTCTTACTTTGTTAAATTTAAAAAAATAGAACTGTTTTTTTCCCCTATTATTATTATCTTTTACACTCTTCTGCATCTTTTTTATCTAACAATTTAAAATTAGTAATTTGATAAATAAGTATCCCAGAAAAATCTTAGAGAAATTCTATTAATGTTAAGCAATCAATTTATTTTTTAATTAATTACATCCTACGGGGAAAGTATTAATGCCTCAAGCAGTATTTCAGTTTTATCACCAGATGATGTTATTTCTTTGTGAGCAGAGTTGTATGAAAGTTATTTAACTACGATTTATAATATTTTATCAATTAAAATATTTATTACATTAAGTTTTTCTACATGCACTTTAAAACTTGCTTTTTATAAATATTCTGTACATTTTTATATACTATATATATATATATATATATATATATATATATATATATATATATACATATTTATTAATATATATATATATATCAAAGGAAACCACTTTTAATGATACTTGTTGTATTTATCTAGATTATATGTTTAAATTAACAACGAATTTTATTCCTCTAGAATGTTGAATATTTATATACATTTACTATGACAATCCTATTTTTATAGTTCAGTTATAAGACAAAACATTGCAAATCACTTTAAAGTTTATGATTTATTTATTTGTTACAAAAAACATTAGAAATTTATTATTTTCAGTAAGAAAAGTCATATTAAAATGTATAGCTTTTGTAAAAATCCACATCGATCTTTCATGATATATATAAAATTAAATTCTAACTGTTAATGACATATTGGAAATTTTTAAATTTTCATTGAAATTAAAATTAAAATAGAGTTTAAAATTCTTTTTACCGCATAAATATATCTCAAATTTTGTGTCTGAAGTTTACAACACCAAAATTTCTAAATATGAATCTTAATCAAGTCTGTAGCATGCAATTTGAAAATAAAAATTTCAAATATTTTGGAAACAAATTAAAATGCCCATGCCAAATTCAAATTGATTTTCTTTTATGAGTATAATTAAACAGAATTTCAAATTATTTCATTATCAAATGATAAATAAAATGAAAATAATTATTTAATATTTGTTTTTATTGTAAAAAAACCCAAATTGTTCCTCAAAAATATTCATTTGTACCAAAAAGTATCGTTATAACAAAGCAAATTTATACAATGAAACTTGTGTGTGAAGGTTTGTGGAAATGTCCTTTAATTATATCCACATGAAAGTCTCATGTATTTCCCTTTTATCAATTCTAATTAAGGTTTCACAAAATTTAAGTGAATTTGTTTGAATTTAGATGTCCTGATTATATAAGCAATTAAACAATTCTAGATTTACCACTTTATTCCGAAATGTTAATTTTATAGGATTTTTAGTATATTCCTGATAATGTACAAGGTTCAAACTTCAATTTGGTTTTGAATTTCAACTGACAAAATTGTACGAAAATAGTTGTAAATAGTTCTTGCTATTCCATCATACATCACCTATATTTTATTCCAAATAACTGTTTCACTGAATATTTCAATTAATTGTCTCCACTTTAATGTGTTTATATTTAACTAAGATGAATTAAGTTATCTAAGTTTGAATTTTGAAAAAAAAAAACAATTTATCCACTATGTGAGTTTTTTCAAATATAATAATTTAAATGTCAATGCAATGCAATTAAACGGCTCAACTATTAGTGTAAAATTAATGTGTTTTAAGTAAATTTAGAATTTCTTTTAGTAAAAATTATAATTTAAAAATACAAATTAATTCTAATTATTTGTTATGAAAGGATTGCAATATACACTACATCCTATAATGAAAGTACATTAAGTATTAATTATTTAATGTTA
Organism: Argiope aurantia; assembly: GCA_026543865.1. Taxonomy (NCBI): domain Eukaryota; kingdom Metazoa; phylum Arthropoda; class Arachnida; order Araneae; family Araneidae; genus Argiope; species Argiope aurantia. Next base: position 74,864 of record JAPMOR010057035.1, on the reverse strand, counting down.
AACACATTAAGTATTAATTATTTAATACTTAATGTGTTTAACTTCTCTAATTAATTAATAGCCTGAAAAATAATTTTTAATTCACTTGAATGAGATTTTTATACTCAGAAATAAAACAAATCGCTGCGAAATTTGAAACATTAAGTCATTGGAACGGGTGATAAAATATTTATATGTTTATTGATAAATAAAAGGAACATTATTATTAATCCTTTTAGTTGAACAAGTGAACCATTTTCTGCTTTATAAAAGTTTTATTCCAGGAAAGAAAATGGTGTTAAATCAGGTTGCATGGGTTGAAAAGTCATAATAGATAGAATGTTTTACTTGTATTTTATGACTGAAACTTGTAATAGCTACATGACAAATGTAATTGTGTATGTCATCCATAAATGTCGTACGCTGAATTGCTATATTCTGAACTTTCTTGAGATGTGCCTAACAAATTTCTAAAAAAAAAAGGGAGTGAATTTTATTTGACATCCATCGCGTCCAATTGTTTCACTTCATGAGAATAGTTTTCATACGAGAAAGATAATGCGGTATCTTTTATAAAAGTAAAGATAGAAATAAATGCAGAAAAGAAAAATTTGAAGTTTATTCCTTAAATATCATGAATATTTTAAATTCCGGATTTTTTTTTTTTTTTCTTAATAGCGTGCTTTCATTTTATTTCTGCCTGATTACGTAGAATAAATTATGAACGAATACAAATTTATTTTTAAACATTATCAGTATTTAGAAAATCTCACACTCAAATTATAGCCCTTTACTATTTTTTTTAATGCTGAATGTAATATTGTAAATTTTTATAGATATCTAGTATTTCATCAGGTGGATGATTTTGTTTCTCTTTTATACATATAGAATGATGGAATTAACATGTTTGAGTACAAAATTAACGAAATCTATAAAAACATTTATTACAAAATAATAAAATATGTTTAATGTACTCTTATTTTATAATTTATATAGATGAGTTTATTATCTATTTTATTAATAGAAGAAAATTTCAGATACTAAGCAAGTATTCCGCTATTATTCTGAAGCTCAAGAAAGTATAGTTCATAATAAATTAATTTCATTCACAAGTAGCTAATGGTTTTTTAAGCAAGATATATATTTAAAAACAAATTCAGTTGTTTACATAGGTTATCTATACTTATAATAAAGCTCAATGTGTGTGTGTGTGTGCGTGTATGTTAGCGCTCTACAGGCCAGACCATTCAACCTACAGCTACCAAATTTGGTACGTGTATACCTTTTAGGCCGGGAATGTGCGCCTGGGGGTTACTTTTTCAAATTTTTTATTTATTTAAAAATTAAGCGAAATTTTGACGTGTTTCTGCTATAACTTCCACAAATATTACCGCACAAAAAAGATTTTTACATGAAATTAAAGATCAAAAATTTATCTTTTAAATGATACTAATGTTTTAATCTTAAAATTAAATTTCTATTTTTAATGAATTTTTAAATAAATATTTTAACTATGTTTTTCAATAATTTTTTTCGTAAAAAATTAAAATTAAGCACGTTTCGCATTCATGGGAAAAAATTAGCTTTTTTCAAAGTGTTGCCATCACATTGATTAAAGCTTCAATTAAAAATAAATTAAATCTTTTTGGAAATGAAATATGCAAAAATATAATTTTCGGCACGTGTCTGTAGGAAATGAAACAAATATGAAATATTATTTTTTCTAAAAAATAAATTCAAAAAAAATAATTTTATGATCTTTTACACTCTCTATACAGGGTGTTTATTTAGTCCCGGACCCATTTTGATGTTTAATGACTCATAAAATAATGAAGATATAAACAAACTTATGGCTTTTATTGATGGAATAACTCATATATATTCCTTTTCAGGTTTGAATAATTTTACTTTTGTAAATATCGTCTGCGCGTGTTTTTAATTTCAGATAATTTCATTTTCCAGTCTAAATATCTGTACTTTTCTAAATCTTTTCTGCTTATTAATTGCATTTTTCTCTCTTTTGTTTTTGCAACTATTGAATTGTTATGTTTACTTTTGATGTGTTTGTTCTATGTAGTACTTTTGTATGTGATGTTTTATTCGAGCGGATATTAAGGAGAATGCATACACCACAAGAGAAAGCACAAATTTTATGGTGGTCATAGAGTTAATTTCCAATCAACTAAATCACTGACTTTTAAGAGTTAATTTCCAATCACTCAAACTGACTGATTTATGAAAATTTGAATATCACTATTAAATTTTAAAAAAGGATAATTTTAGATTTTCCATCGAATGCTTCAAAGAAAATACGCCAATCAGCGCGCAGGTTTCTCAAGATTAATTCGCCTAAAATTATGAAAATGTTGAGTTTTTCTAAACTTTTAACATTTAAAACTTCATAAATAAGTCTTAGTTGATCGTGGAAAATAGAAAGATTCATTCATTTATTTAAAATTTGGTGTGTCCAGAATATTTCTCAGAATATGATACCTTACTGCATTACATTTAGACTTCATAATTTTTGAAATATATTTATAGGCAGGAACAAGATATTATTATTGATTTCATTTTAATCCTTTTGAAAGCAAAACTAAAAACTGAATTTTTGTTGAGTTATTGTTTGAGATAAAACATAAAGACTTAATACCAAGCAATTCTGTTTGCAATACTCACATTCAATAATAATAATAATTAATTAATAACAATAAAGATGATAAATAAAATAAAACGCTTGGTTTTATTAAATAATATCTTAATATTAATTGCAATTTCATCATTCACATTTTAAATTAAAGTTGAAGTTTTGCCGGAAATGACAACAAATTATCAAAATATATATAGTAAATTGAACGAAACGATCTAAACAGTATAAGTTTGGTATGACTATCAAAATTTGAATATTAAAAATGTTTTGTTTGAGAATCCTTTAAGAGACCAGTTACTTAAAACATTTAATTTAAAATTGTAGCGATCGGTAATACTGGCGAACCGGCTGGTCGCCAAAGACGGCTAGTATTAAATAAAAGTGTGAAATTGATAGCAGGAAATATATTTCTTTCTCTTAAAATTTAAATGAACATTTTAAATATATGCATAATTTCAGAAAGAACTTTGGTGTTCGTCGACTTATTAGTTATTCATATTAGGAATAATATTCCAATTCTTCTCCTCTAAATAAAAGATAAATAATACAATGTAACTGAAAGAAGCCTAAAATCATTTTCTCTAAATTCACTTCCATTTTCCCAGAATTAGAGAGAATAAATTCTAAAGGGCAAAACTGGTAATTAAATAAAACTCTATTTTTCATTTGAAAGTTAAATCTTATTACGATAAAGCTTTCTGACGTCTTAATTTTCTTTCATTTAGAATTTATAAATTTCTTTTTTTATCTTTTACCAATGAAAAACCTATCTCGGATTCTAATAACAAATGCATACATTATTAGAATCAGTGTATGTCTGTCTGGATGTCATCCGGTGAAGTTGATAATAGTCTGTCTGCAATAGGGAAGAAAAGATGTCATTTGAGAAATGGATAGCAATCTCAACGATTTCAGAAATCTTAAATTTTCTTGATTTTCATATGAATAAAAATATAGATGAAATGTGACATAAAATATGAAGGTTTACTGATTTCAACATGCCAATTTTCAGTAGGCTGTCTATTTACTGGCTGCGCTTTTTCTTATCAGATAATTATCTACAGAAATTCATTCAACAATCTGCAGTCTAAAGCTATTTCACCATCTCTCTTGCATATTTCTCATTTCCTTTTAAAATATATCAAGCACTATCTGAATTCCAATCAATGAACTTCATTTCAGAATTTATGATTACAAAAATGTCTGTGATATACTTTTATCTATAATTTAATCAAGTTCAAAATTTAAAATACGAATCTTGAATATCCCAGAAATGGAAATTTATTTTTCTAGTTAATCTCCTTATATTACGGATATTTACGAGTTGTTTTAAAATAATTAATACCATGTAAACAATAATAAAAGAACTAAACCATAGATTTTAAACTCTTGACATCTTAATTATAGCTTCCATCAAAACAAGTTTACCAGACTATATAAATTATTGGACAAGTGATTGAAAAGGAATAAACTGAAAAGAATATATCCTTTCTAAGCAAAATATTTTTAAGTACGCATGGGAGTGAGCTAGGATTCGAAAATCGCGTATATTTCCTATTTCAGGAAATTTTCCTATTTCGAAATAATTTATTTCATTCTTAGCATTTAAAATCAAGCCTCTTTAAAAGTAGCAAATTATTAATATTTTCAAACGGATATGTGCCTATACATTAAAATCAAAATGCATCCATATTAAATGTACTTTTTTTAAATATTTTTTGTTTTGTTTCTACTATTTAATTTGAATATTATGAACATTGTTCTAATATATTAAAGTCAGAGTTTTGTGGAAAATTACATTACAATTTTTATGCCTGCAGGAATATTATACGGAATTATTCTTTAATAACAAGGGTGGAAAATTCTTAGAAGTTTTATTAATATCTAAAAAGCTAACTGTATTGTTTCTTTTCTATCACAATTAATATTTATAAGAAATGAGATTTAAAAAGTTTACTTTAACTCAAGGATTTGGACCACTTTGTACGTTTTTTAAATGTTGATGTTTTCTTTCTGTTGTTTAAATGGGATCGTTCAGATTAGATGTGAATTGTTGATTCCTAATTGAAATTACAGTATAGATATTTCCTATTTTTCTGCTATTTCAAAGAGTTTAGTAGACTTAATAGGTTTGAATCCTATTCACAATATCTTTCGATGCAATAATAGACTTTTCTTCCTATTTTAATTTATTAACTTTTTATCTAAAATTTTCAAAAAATTAGACAATAATAAAGATTTAGAATAATATATCACTTAGAACTTTTATCGTGAATATTCCATCACAGTTATTCAGTGGTTAAAAGTATTTGGTAAGTCAATAAGAAAATGTTTAAAAGAGAACATTTTAAACTTTGGGATTTTTTTTATTTTTTCCACAAATTATGGTAGTATTTATATTAAACTTGGATATTAAAATGGAAATAAATATGTAAAAATATGAACAACTAATGAAATGAATGCGTCGATCTTTGAAAAAAATTGTCAAGGAATTAAATTATAAATGGTCCTGTTTTCACTTTTTAAAGTGATAATATTATTATCCAAAATATTCAATTAAAATTGGTTCCCTCTAGAATTTAAGCTACTAACATATACATTTTAGAAAATTAAATGTTATAAACAGGAACATCTTTAAATTTCTTAATTGGATAATTATTTTTATCGATTAAATTTGTCTGATTCAGATCGTGTAATTTTTCTCTTTATTACCACAAAATTTGAAAAAAAAGTAATGCTTATGCTCTGATAATTCGATTCAATCCAAGTACATAGATAATTTTACCTTAAACTTAAAAATATTTTTTCGAAATGTTCCACAGATGTCTTCAGTATAGCAATTATTTCCTTCAATTAAAAGAAATGTAAAAAGGACTAATCATTAAAGATTCTTAGCCGTGTTATCTATATACAATTTAAGGTTCTAATTATCATTTAGAAAATAAAATAGACAGATAGCAGATGGAGCAATTAACAGTGATGCGAAATTTAACTTGTGAGTAAAATTTAATTAAGCTACAATAGTTTTGAAAATTTTGTTTTTTCGTGGGTTGTTTTTTTTTTCAGAAAACTTGCTTTTTCGGAGATAATTGCGATTATTGTTTCTGATTAATGGAACTGACTTGATTTGTTTTTTGATAGATGATTCAGTTAGTTGTTTCATTTTATCTGGAAAAATATTCTTAAAAGTGTTGCTTCGTTCTCAAGGTTAAATATTTTGCATTGTTGAAAGATTAACTGATGTATTGAATATATTAACCTGATACTCAAACGTGATAATTCATTAGAGATAACGAATTATTTTCTTACAAATCAGACGTGGATAAGTAGTTATTAATTTGTGTTCTCTTTTCTTTTAATTGCGGCCATTAAGAATTATTTCCCATAGCCTTCTTTTTTTTAATCTACGTTTTACTCATGTTACTAAAGATCAAACAACATGTGAGGAATTAAGCTACATTAGCTTCGGCCTTTTTGTTTCTTCGTGCCATTCATTCAGCCGAAATTTCCGTTTTGTTGAAATTTTGCTTTCTGATATATAATAATGATTATCATTTCTAATAAATAAAATTGCCTTCGTTATTTTTGTTAGATAATTCGGTTAATTATTCTGTCATATATGAAAAACATTCATAAAATCTTTTCCTTTATTTGAAAAATTAAATGGCTTGCACTTATTAATGATTAATTCATAGATAAGTATATTATTCTGAAACCCAAGCGACCTAACTGATTAGAGACAATGAATTAATTTTTATCTTATATAATTTTGTATTATAACGTTTTCTTGACCGATTACGATTAACTTTCAAAGCAATGGCTCATTTTATTATTTCCTTTTACATATATGCTGTTTCAAACCACAGTTTTTGCATTCTAAGTATATTGGATTGGATAAGCAGCAATAAAATCATCTTTAATAATTATTAAATTGAATGTGTGTGTTTTGGCGCATTAAAAGCCAGAATGTTTGACTTACAGCTATCAAATTTTATACATGCCCGAAAGGTTTACACTTTTCCAGTCTGCATCAAAATTTAATATCATACATATAAATATAATATCAACATATCCGGAAAATGTTAAAAGAAACGTACATTCATTTCTAAAAGTAAGCATCAGATTTAAAAAGCTGACTATTAACAATAAAAGTCATAGCTGTGATTCTTTTCATATAATTTGCAGTATCGATAAATGCAAGAGGGCTAATAATACGATACACGTCTAATAAGAATTGAATTACCTTATAAACAACGAAAGAAGATACTAACCCCTGAAAAGTTATCTTAAGAAAGAAGCTAAAAATCGTAACTGGAAAGAGAAGCAAAGCACTGAAACTTTATTAAATATAAATATAACGCAATTATAAAAAAAGGAAAGAGAAAAATGCATGAAAGCAGCATATGAGAAAATCTTTGATTTTGCTTACAAACTCTTTTTCTCAAATAATGAGTTCTTTTTGAGAAGATTCCAAAGTAAGTATATTTCGTTAACGAAATTTTAGCCTCAAGGTCGGTTCGTGCTTAAAGATTCTTTATTATTTATAAAATATTTACTCTTTTTCACTAGAACTGTTGATGTTGAGATAAACTCTTATTAAGAAGGAGATTTTTGCCTCAAGAAACACTTCAAATAAGAACAATGTTACAGTATTAATCGAATTTAATAATTTTATTTCAGACGCATGTGGACTTTTCATAAACACTTGATGATAGTCTGCGTCTGCCATCTGTGTCAGATGTTATAAAACAGACATCATGTGTAATAATGTATACTTTTGAAATATAATAGATAATATTGAATTACGCACTTAATTAATAAAATAAATCAAAAATTGCATAATAATCAAGATAATGATACTTTATTGAACAAATAAATGTTTTGGGGTTATAAAATCTAATTTCAAACGCAGAATGTATCAACAAATTAAATCGTTGGTTTTACAATTTCAAAATGTATAAGGCTTCTATTTATAACTTCTTTTAAGATTTATAGTTGGAATTTAGAATATATAAATTGTTTAAATAATAGAATGCTCTGAAAATCGTACTAATAATTTATGTTTTACTTATCTCTCAAAACTTGATTAATTTCCGCAATAGGATATATACATTCGAAAGATTGTCCATAAACTCAGATAGATTATTCGACAATTAAATAATTATTCATGTGCCTATGATTTTGAGCCACAAAGTATTAATGAAAAAGTGCTTAGTGCCTTGTGTCATTCTCGAAAGACAATTGGAAATCGATCTTAACGACACTTCCAAAGTAGCTAAAGAGTATCCTGGTATTGGCTCTACGAAAACTGATGTTATAAACTGGGAAAATAATTCCGAGGAAATATCTGAGATATTCATTTTTTCTATCCATTGCTTTATTTGCTGGCAGCGTTAAATTTTTCATATACTTCTTTTTAAAAAATTGTTCTAGAGTTAGTTTTTCTGTCTGTCTCTAAATATACTGCTTATACGTTATTGAACTCCTTTCAGGTGTGAATAATCCGTTTTTCAGAGGAGGAGAAATGTGCGATTCACAAACTGAGAATAAATACAGACTTGCGGGATATATATTTATCTTTTCCTATATAAACAGAACAGTTATACATACTCTGGATTTAAACATTAAATTTTTTTCTTATGTGGACGCAAACTTCAATAGTTTTTGGTTTCTTTGAAGATTGTTTCTTAAGACGGAGAGTGTCATTGGATTTCCTTAAAAATATTCTTTCACCATTTTGCTAAATAAATGAAAAATGAATAATAATAAATAAAAATAATGTGTTTTTCTCTTCTTAGAACTATAAATTTTTCCCATGTATTCGGTAATGAAAAGTTAGTTTTGTAAAATAATCATCTCAAAACCAGTTGCGTTTGAGTGGAAATATCTAAATATAATATTTTTTTAATGCTTATGATTCCTGAGAAGGTACATATAAAATAATTTTTATGACTAAAAGAATATTGAGGCCATGTAAAAAAAGATATTTTGAAATACCAGTTAATTGTAATAATTTCGTAAAATTTTAATCCTTTAATTAAAACAGTCAAACAGAATGCTGCATGTAAAAAGTAATTATTTTCTTAGAAAAAAAAATTTTGATTTTTTATCTATTCTGCTTTGTAAACATAATTCTAAATGCCTCAGATACATTTTATATTTTCACTTCTTATTGCATTAAATCAAGCAAACTTATAAAATCAGTAAAATTCAATGTTTATTAAAACATAACTAATAAATAGACATTTTATTTTATAACTTGCGCAACAATATTTGTTATATTTCGTTAAAAAGTTCCTCTTAAAGAAAAGACTGTCCTGTTGCAACTAACTTTTTATTCAAGAATTTAATAAATAAGGAATATATTCATGGGAAATATTTGATTTACACATTACCATTATTTGCTGTACTGTTTAAAAATATCTTTTCCGCCACGATTAAAGTGGGCACATTATATGCACTTTGATTTGCGCTTGAGTATTTAACAGACTAATGTTATTGAATGAATATTTGAGATGGTTGAGATTAATATACAACTTGTAGAAACCAATATCATTTCGGCAATTTCCTTGATCGTCATGTGCGCAGAGATATCTTTTCACTTTTTATTTTCTCCTATACAAAGTATGGAGGATATATTGTGTCTTAAAAAAATCGAACAAGATATTTTGATAAACTTCATATTTCAAATCTACTTGAATTCAATATTCATATTTTCCGCGTTATGTCAATCTATATTTCTGTCAGACTGTCTATTTACAATCACAACAACTGAAAAAAAATTGATGTAGACGGCTGAAAGTTGGCATATAGAATTAAGAATATTGTAGATTTTTATCAAATGTTCCTCCGAAATCCAGTCACAGGAAATCTGTCTGTTTAACTGTTCGAGTATATAGCGAACTCCATAACTGTGAAAGCAAAGAAACAGGTAAATAAAATTTGATAAGAAGGCTTAGCATTTAAATTATAGATATTTATTAAATTTTGAAACAAGTCTATAAAATTGTTGACTATCTCTCAGTCTGTAATTTCGTCTTCATGTAAACAGAATAACTCATGAGCGTAATGACTTAAGTCATAAAAATTTAGTATGTTTTCTTAAGACTACAACTGCAGTTTCATGTCAAAATTTGGTGTCAATTGACTGGCCCAAAAAAGGATTTCGAAATAATATTCCTTCATAGGTGCAGAAAAAAAAGCCAGATTCATATCAGAGATCTTATTTCTTAACTATTGTTCAACTTATTATTTCTTAACTATCGTTCTTATTTCTTAACAATCGTTCAAGAATACGAAGGGGGGGAGCTATCCAAGGCTCCCAATTTTATATAGAGAAAGAGGGATAAGACCTTTATTGGAGAGTATGTGAAAAGGTTTCGAGGAGACCATGTTGGTTTTTAAAATTTAAAACTATGTATACAATACGACATCCTATATCACGATATCAACCAATTGTCAGTTCATGACTAATTATTTCAAATAGAAATATCTATAATCTAATCGTTTCGAGATTTCAGTCCCACAGTAAATACAGTTTCAATTTTTTTTATAGTACCAACGGCAAAATATTACAAATTTAATATTATCTTTAAATGAAAAATTGTTATGATATAATTTGAAACTACTTCAGAGAATTTTAATTTATTCACTTATATATAATTAATTAATATCTGCATCTTACATTTATACTTAACTTCTACTTTCTAACCTTTAAATATTTCGCTTATATTTTGCTTAAATTCTGTATTTTGCATTTCATTTTCAAACGAGAAAAAACACTTATATGAATTTGACGGGTTTATTTTTTTTTCACTTTGTTTCTATCGTATTTATAAACAAAAGATGCGAATGCAAAAGAAAAAGAGTTAAATTACGAAATAGAAAATTGCCATTCACTTGTTTAAAAATTCAAAAATTGCCAAATTCATTCAAAATGCAAAATTTAATCAAAAATTGCTATTGACTTAACTTGTAATATTATTCAAACTATCAGCTAAGCTGTTGTTCTAGGGTATTTCAATAATTATTATTAGAAACTATCTAACAGTTTTGAATAAATATATAGCAGGGGGATAGGGTTTTACGTTCAATTAATTGATTCAGCCAACCAAAAACTTGATGGAGATTCCCCTTTCTCGGTGTTCAGAGACCAGCTTAGTGGACTAATCTCTAGAAAATTTCCCTTTAGGGAAGACTGCTGATAGAACAACTTTGAGAAAATGTTTGCAGTACCTTAAAAAAAAGAAAAAAATCTAACACATTTTGTTACTATTTTTATACGCATGTCAAGAATAAATTGTTTAAATCGCTGGAAACGTCTTAAGTTTGCTTAAAGAAGATGTAACTTCATCATCCATATTTCATGAAAATTTACTTATTGATTCTAATTTAAATTTCGTAAAGTCTTCTCCAAACATTTTTTCGCTTTTTTTACCGTAAAAACTACATAGATGTAAGATATCAATTTTAATTTTTTCAAAAGCCTATGATATCCTTTGAAGATCATAAAAGATATAGTACATCTTTAAAATAAGAAAAATCGTAATAAGTAAATACACAAGGTGAATCTTGAAGAAATGAATAAAAAAGAAATTAGAAAAATATAACAAGCAAACACAGCTGCAAATCTGTGCGAGTCTGGAAGCCATATAAATGAAATATTTCAACTGCGCCTTAAATATTGTTACGAAATTTTTACCGGGGTTCGTTTGGATAGTGGAATTGATATGGTGTAAGGAACGCTCAATCAGCAGTAGAAAAAGAAACAACGACGTTTATTTACACGAAGACACACAGGACAGCACAAAAGCGACAACTATATACATCACAGAAGACGATTATCTTCATCCGAGACGTGTAGCATACAGCAGCAGCATACAACCAGAATCTACTGCAGACCTGAGCGCACAGCTCAGTTCAGCACGAGCTTGACTCCGTTGATTCCGACTACGACTCTCCACTACTACTTCGACGACTCCGTCCACTCTGTCTTCGACTTCTCCGACTCTCGACTCCTACTGTCGTCTACCTTCCTCTGGCAGCTGCGGCTGCTTCCTTTTATAGGTCTCGGGAGGCGGGGCTAGAAGCCTCTCAACCAATCAGGAACATTCGAGGCGTATCTCGGTTTCTACTGGACGGATCGGGAAAATTCTCGAAGTTTCGGGTATTATCTATTTTGGCGCCAAAGTCACCAAATTCGTCGCCAAATGGTCACCAAGCTCTGGGACCCCCGACGCACACCTGGACTCCGTCCCATTCAGATGACTGCAAAACTTTCTTTCTGTTGATGGAACAAACTATGCTGGGAAGCCGAATTGCAGGTTTGTAACAATATAAATAGAATTCCCCAACATATTTTTTTTATTTCATTTCCTCATCTATAACTTTTTGCACAAACGTAGAAATGTGAGAAACAAAAGTTTATCACTTATCAAAGTGCTTGCAATAATAGAAACTCAATCCTTTCAACTATCCCGTCCTGGATAGCATTTTTTAAGATATAAACTGAAGAATGAATTTTCTCATCCATTGCGTAGAAATTTTTATAAAAAAGAACAAGAAATATGATTAAATCTTCTTTAAAAGATCAAATATATCATAAAAGTCATCAAGTTGTTTAAAAATATAAAATTTGAAATAATAAGTGGACAGAACTGACATTTGGGCTGAAATAATTCCTTTTATTAAAAAAGAATTCCAATGAAGATAAAGTTTGTTTTATACATAACCGTGATGTTTATGACATATGATACGTATGAAAAATAAGTGCTTTGCAAAATGTTAAGTGAATAAAAATATATATTCTTGCAGAAAAGTTGAATAAGTAACATTTGGCCTGCAGCAAACAAGCATTACAAAGAAGACAAAGATATATCTGTTGGATGTTTAAATTCGCAATAGTAGTTTCAGAATTTATAATCTTGTTTCCCAAAAAAATTTTCGATTAATAGAAAGATTTCAACATAAATTTTTTGATTTTAATTGATTAAAAAAAAATTTTTCAAGATAAATATTATTTATCTAATATAATCATAAATGTACAACTTGCCTCAAAAAGAAGATTAGGTTTTGCAGAGCATTTAGAAGAAAAATAAATAGCAAATATTAAGAATTTTATGTACATATTCTTAGTTTATCATCGTAAATATGTCAATTTCTCCACAAAAGAAAAAAAAACTTACATAAAATCCAAAATATAAGTTAGTATTTCTTTAAATATATATTTGAAAATGAAAATAATTGTAAATATAAATTAACTTTATAAAATGTTAATATATTACAAACATCTGTCTTTTACAAAAAACAATTCAAATTTTTGCACGTGATTTATACTCGCAGTAAGATTTTACTACAGATAATGTTGTTGTCTCTTGAAGCGTGTAGACTGATTGCATATTTGTAACAAAAATATACCATTTTGACTCCCACTAATCAGCCTTTAATGAATAATTGTCATATGTTTAATTGAGATAAGTATTTGATATGGTTATATTGCAACTTCTTTCATAAATGAATGGATATTAGACGTAGAGTATCTCCCTGGTGAAGAATTCATAAGCTATAAAATATGATTACTTACATTTACTTTTGAATTTTTTTTTATTTGGGGGAGGGAGGGGGTTAGCCAAACCTTAATGCCACAATCATACTTGTATTACAATTTTTATAACTGTGTGGCTTTAATTTGTCTTTGCTGAAAATATATGAGTAGAAAGACATATGTCATTTCAGAAACTTATTTAAATGTATAAATTTGCAAGTAAGGATTTTAGATAATTTCAATAACAATTTCATACATTTTTAATTTTATTAACTGAAGTATATGTTATCAGATACAGCTAAAAAATGTTAAAAGTTATATAACGTATAAATCCACCTTGAAATGGGAAATAATAACATTAGAGGCTTAATTAAAACTATACATCTCTAATGGCGGCTTTTGCTATACGCTTTCTCTTATAAATAACTGTGTAGCTTTAATAACTGTGTAGTAACTGTGTAGCTATGAATGAACTCCTCTTTTTATTTTAGAAATATTCAATAAAGCTTTCCCAAATCTGTCATAAATTCGAAATTTAGTTTAATTTAATGTTTATTATTGCTCATTAATAAATTCGTCAAAAATTTAGATAGTATAAAAACACTATTATATCTTGATATATACTTCAAGGTATTTTTTTATTAAAAATTCTTTACTATTTTCAATTATTATTTCAGCATTTTAAGGAATATTGGTTTTCTATTACATTTAAATATTAGAGTCCTTTAAGTTAATCAATTTAATTTTCACGTATATTGTAATATAAATTTTTGTTTGCTTAAATTTTTTTAATGATATATATACTTTTTAAATGTATTCCATTAAAACTCTTCGAAGCTTTAAGCTGAAATTAAACTCAAGTTCAATTGAAGTGAGTTGAAACAAACATTGATAACATATGAAAAACAGCATGCGAACGGATGAATTGAGTCAAATAAGTTTTTAATGCTGAAATCTATTCATTCGCGATACTTGTGATGCAATACATCTTGGTGTGAGTTTCTGACTTTGTAAAAGTTATTATAAACCAATATAATAATACTATGTGATTTAATAGTTCCAATGAAGTCTCAATTTTACTTCAATTTGATAAGCAACAGCGGAGATAAAATAATCAGTAAAATGTAAAATAATATATAAGGAGATGACAAAATTGCTTTTAACATGGAACTCATATTAAATAAGATTTATTATAAATGCACTTTATTATAATATTTAAAATATTCATTAGAGCAAATTTTTCATAAAAGCATTTTATTAGTTATCCCATTCATCAGTTTTATCATAATAGCTGTAATTTATCATAAAAATACTTTTTCTATTAAAAAATATTAAAATATTTTTTCGAACAATGAAATTTAGATTATTCCCAATATAAAGAGACTTTCCAATTCATTTAACCCTTGATTTGACGTTTTGAATTATTCAATCTTCAAATTGAAGATATAAACAACAAAGATATTTTTAAAAACAAAGAAAAAAAGAAAAGATCTATAATATTTGCTTTGTATGCATTTCAAAGGATGGATAAAAGAAATAAGTAGCTGAAATAAAATATTTCGTTTTGTAATTTGTATTATTTGTATTTTATGGAAAAACGTTTCGAGTCCAAATATTCTCCGGGGATGTGACGGGGATATTTGGAAAATGTGGGGCTAGCTCAGATATCAATCTCGTATTCTGATCATGGTTCAAAATTTATTTTACACTTAATTTAATTAAACTAAACCAAACTTATAACTATCTGATAAATAATACGATAGAAATTTGCCACTTAAAACTTCATTCGTTCATAAAATTTGTTATAGTTTAAAACTTTGTAAAACCCATAATTACAAGTCTTATAATTATCTTATAAATTATATGAGATGGAAGTTTATAACATATTTTGCATAGAGTTATTCAAGCCTTTTAATAATTTTTTTCATTAATACTTCTTGTGAACTTTTAATATTCTTTAAACCTCATAACCTTTAAAGATAAATTTCAAGAGAACTAAAATATGCAACGAAACATGAAAATTAAATTTTTAAAAACATGAAAAACTAGATTCATTAAGCTCATGTATATTCATTGATTTTTAGGTAAAATGGATAAAGTTGCAAAAAAAATTCTTTATAGTACTTTTAAATATAAAATTTTTTTTCTTCCTTTATATGCTATTATATTTTTTTACTAGCCGCCTTTGGCGACCAGCCGGTCTTAATGCACGTTAAAATTTTAATAATTAAATATTTTATGGAACTCCCATTTTAATTGATTCTTCATTAAAATATTTTAAAACTTCAAATTTTAATAGTCATATAATTCACTCATAATATTATAAAGGCCTTCAGCCATAACGTTATATGTATCTCTCTAATTTTCTGTTCGCTCCCGTAGAATTTATGCTTTAAATGAAAGTGGAAATGATTAAACTGCAATAAATATAATAATATACCTTTTATTGAAACGAAGCATTTTTTTAAATATGAGCACTGAAAACAGAGTCGCTGAGTATTTAAACCGTATGGGCACTAAAGAATATTTTTCTTAATTTATATAATATCTCAAGAAGTTTTCAACAAAGTTTTCCCAGATTCATCATGAGCAGATCGATTCATTAACAATGTTTAGTTTTAAATGCATCAAACACTAAAAAAATAAACAGAATCGTTTGAAATAATCTGTGGAAAACATATAAAGCCTTCAAAACGAACTCCGTATCCGTTGTCAACAATCAGAACACAATGCGCATGCGTTAATTTTCAACGCCAGTTATGGAAACGCAAATGCGTGAATTTTCTATTCCAGTTGGGGTAACGCTATGCAGATTAGAAATTTTTAATTTCCTTTAATCTGTGTTATTTTAGTTCAAAAGTACTTTAGAATGAATCTGAAAGATCAATTAATTAACAATTTTTAATTTTAAAGGCATCAAACATTAAGAAAATAAACAGAATCGTTTGAAATAATCTTCCGAAAAATGTTAAGCCTAGCCTCATTACTGTTGGGGAAAATGAAAAGATTTTTTGGTGGAAAAGTTAGTTTTTAATTAATAATTAAAATTCTAATAAAAAATTCAAAAAAAGAACCCCAGGTGCACATTCCCGACCTCCAAGGTATACATATACCAAATTTGGTAGCTGTAGGTCAAACGGTCTGGCCTGTAGAGCGCCAACACACACACAAACATACATTGAGCCTTATATAAGTATAGATAAAAGGGTTTACATCTGCATTCGCTTCTATTGCCAAATTCACTTTTAAATAATGCATGAGAGCTATTATAGCTCACTTCATACTATTTAAATCTATTTACATATTCGAATGGTTATTATTCAAAGTATATTTCGTCTTCGGAGATAGATAAAAAAACCGTAGGAAATTCCTGAGAAATTTCCAGCTTAAATTTTTTCCCCTATTTTCTTTTAGCCATTTTGTATGTTTCAATAAACCGTATACAAATACAAGAAAGAAAGCGCTTGCATGGCATTTTTGTAAATGTTTGGTTCAAGAAGTGAAATATATAAATTTCTCATAAAAAAAAAGCACCCGCATTAAAAAATATGGGTGGTGTCGCAAAAGATGGTCATTATACCAGGTGTAATATGACTTAAGGAAAATTTAGTCTTTTTCATGTGAGACAATTTTACCAGTTTTAATTTTGGATATTTTTTGACAATGCTTTTAATTGAAATAAGTCTCTAAGGCGATACATATGACTAAGGAAATTGCTTTTAAAATTCAAATATATAGGTTAAAGCATATCCGAATTATGAATAAAAATTATAAAATGATCTTGAAAATGATATTTCAGTACTTCATAATATTCTTTTGAAAAAACTCAATCGCAGATATTGCGCTGCACCCTAATTTGTAGATTTTAGATCTTATTATGAATTAAATTCAAATCTAATCAAATGACTTTATATTCTAGAAATCTTTACATAAATACGACCAAATTTAAAAATATGATTGGTACATTCATTAAACAAAAGGTGGACATGTTGAAATTACATTTGTATATCATGTTTCTTTTGTCTGCTCTAAATTAAGGTTAAAGCATATTACATTAATAATAATTATTATTATTACTTGTGTATTAACCACTCGACAGCAATTAATCGCCTGAAATGTCGTGTTTATTGCAACTAGCAATTACCCTCAAAAAAACTGGCCGCAGGTAGCTAATCTTACATTTCTTCATTTAAAAATGCAAATAATTTTTTCAACAGTTAAATCAACTGGTCATTTTTAATGGCAGGTTTGCGCAATTTCTGTTATTATTTTACAAATCGAATTATTTGCGAAATAATTGGGAATGGGTCTCTCTTTTAGCAGACTGATTGTTATTTTAACTTATATTTTATCCTCTGATATTTTACAAAATTTTTAACATTTGGAATTTCTTAAACATGGACGCCTTCAGCTTCTTTACTTGAACTTGTACCTTAGATTTAAAGCATAATATTTTACTTTTCAATTGTTTGACGCGTTAACGCTTCATTATGATATTCACAAAGGGCGTATCACCGAGTGTACATTTTAATGACTAAAAAAATAATTTTACTCTGAATATTACTTTTTTACTAAATAAAAACAGTGCTGGCTGACTACAAGCATATATAGAAGAAGATATACAACAATTTTTTTAAAATAACTTACACATAGAATGTTTTTAATGAAAATAATGTATTGAGAAGACCCAAGAAACGTTCTTTCTTTTTTAGTTTTGATGAAAAGTATTTGAAATTAGCATGATTTCTTGAACTTTCTGTATCAGATATCAGTTGATTAAGGTTTGCTATTGTTCAAGGGATTGAAATACAATCCCTATTTATTTATCAGCGATTTTATTTAGTACTAAAAATGAAACTGATTACATTTAAATGTAAAGACATGAATTTTTAGCTTTCAAGATCAGAAAAAATATCGAATTTCTTTTTAGTACGGACAGTTTTTGAGATAAAAAATACCAAATTTTAATGGGGCACTTGCCTTTTTATATCTCTGTAGGCAGGGACATTTCATGTGATATTTACACTTTGTTTAGTCATTTTTACAAAATTACTTTATGCGTTCTTTCATGGACATGACATTTAAGTTTTCTTCTTTAAAAACGATCAATGATGCATTTACATATACGTGGAAACATGCTTAAAATATTATAGCAAAAAAATTCGTTTAACTGCCATGTCCTTTCACTAACTTTAAATGGATTTTGAGAAAAAATGCGTTAACATTTCGAATTAAATATATCAGAAAAAGATTTTACTGTAACTGTAAAGTGAACTATAAATGTGGCAATAAAGATTTTTGTCTCTAGATAAAAAGAAAATTGTGGACATAACTTTTTTACGGGATCAAATTCGATTCGATGCGTCCAGCTTCAATGTCATTCCAAAAGTCGCAATAAAGAATTCAACTTAAAAATAAATGGCGGCTTTATTTCCACTCGAAATAAGACAAAGCATGGAAGCTATCGAAGTTTGTTTTTCAACAAAATATTAAATCCATTGCGTTGAAAAAATTATTTATTTTGTCAAATAATTTTCTTTTTAAAGAATGAGAAATATATTCTTACAATGAAATTATTTCTTTGATATTACCTTGATTTTGTCGTCCTTAATTATATTAACCTGAAAGAATATAATCTTTATTATTTAAATAAACAAACATTTATATGATAGAATGATTCATTGCATTTTTTTTCGAACTTTAGTTGCCTTCAGATAATTATAATTCAAGAATTCAAGCAAAATCATAATGTGAATTTTAAAATAACATTAGACAATTTTTTAAGTACAATGTTATTTAATATGTTAATGAATTATGCATTAATTAATTTGTTATATGTTGTTTTTCCTGAAAAATTAGTATTTGTATCCAGATGAGATATTAGAAGAGTATCGGATTTTTTCAATGAAGATTAATTATGAATCTATTGCTAATAATTTGCTGAAACAAAATTCCTCAAATCATTTGATGTATTATTCCATGATATTTTTCTCGTTAAAATAAGAATACGATGAATCCAATTTAATTGTTTCAGCAATTGCTATAAGGACAATATTGTATTTATATTCTATTATAAATTATTGCTAGATATTAATTTCTTTTAAATGATAATAAAAGATTTTTATTTAAATAAATGAGAAATTTATTACTCAGGAAAATCAAAACTTTATTCAAATTTTTTTATAATGATTAAATTTGAGTTAAATAATTCAAAACATTTAAATTCGGAAACTATAATAAAAAAAAATATTATTTCCTTTTTTTTTAAAAAAAAAAGGTATTTAAATGTATTTCCTCCACATTTGATCTACAGTTTTTTTAGAATTAATATTTTGAATAACTTAAGCAGCAAACAAGAATTGAATTTTTGCTATTTATTGTTTTTTTTAATAATCTTATCAAAAAACTCGCATGATAATATAATATATTAGAAATTAATCATGTGCAAAATTTACAATTAATTTTTTAACCATCGGCATTTTTCAAAACGGTACAATAATATTAAAACTATACCTCGTTTTATGAACATTTTGGAATAAAATATTATATTTAAATGCCATCTGATATAAAAATAGCATTAGTCGAAAAATATTAAAAAATACTTTGTAAAGCTAAAAATAAAAATAATAGCATATGATAACTTTTAACATAGCTTAAGACTTGTGTTAAATGCCTGACGAGATAAGAGCTTTTCAAAGGACCGGTTACTCGATTTTCACAGGCGCAATGAAGACATTTGATTCTATCAAGCTCTTATTATATGGAACTATTGAACTATTGTTATCTTGAACTGTAAATTGTTTCAAAATATCTATATGATATGAGCTAAACTGTTTAAAATAGCAGAAAAAGATATACATAAATTATTTTTTATATTGAAAAAATACATAAATGTAACAAATATATATAAGGGTAACATCATTCTCTGTGTATATGTTCCCTCAAAGCAGATATAATTTAAAATTCCAAAATTATAAACTTGTGGCATTTTACATATTCACATGAAATATAACAGCCCATCTAATAAGGGAAAATAATGCACTTTTCTTATTTTTTCAGTTTCAATTCGTTATTTTCATAAAGATGCTTAGTAATCGTGACGGTAGCTCTTTTTGGAAAAATCTTTAACGAATGAATATGATTATGGAATCAATGAGCAATAAATTTTATTTAGGTGGAGTTAAAATTTTATTATAATTGCTGCCTGCATTATTAAGGATAATTGATCTAAATTATTAAATTGTTTCAAATGATGAAATGCTATATATATATTTGACATATATATTTGACCAATGATGAAAAAAACTGAACATTACAAATAAAAATATATAACCATTAGCATTTTTAAGATATAATTTCAATTTTAACTTGTTATCTCATGGAAAAGCAAAAGCAAACAGGTATTCCTTTAAGACTAAAAAAATTATGTTTATATTTAACAAAAGGAATTCCCTTTTTTATTAAATTCTTTTTTATAAAACAGAGTGAGTATATATTTAAAAATCATTGAATTTCCTTTGCTTATATTCATCTAAATTTTGAATTCCAATTTTTTGAGATTTCAATACTTTCTCTTTGTTTGTATCAAAGTTTCAACTTGAGCCCATTAAAACTTAACAATAAAAGTTTTTAACTATGTCTCAATAACTATTAACAATTATTCAAAAATTATTCAAATTATAAATTATAATTATATTATAAATGATGTTGGAAAAATTATATTTAAAATATTACCAAAGTGCAATTCTTAAATGTGGTCTCATAATAATATTTTGAGAATTCTTTAATATTAAGATTATAGCAAGATATTCTTGGACAAATTTATAAGCAGGCACGAAATTTCTTAAAAAATTTAACCATTATAATTATTTATTTATAAGTTTGTTTCATGAATGAATAGCATAAGGAGAACAAAATTTACCGAGTGTTTGGAGAATTTTTATTGAATTTAAAGCATTTTAAATGAAGGGTCGTCATATTTACATGCAAATAAATCATTAAGAATAATCGAATCCTCAAGCAATTTTTGAATACTCGATCACTTATTTGCATGCTTTTCAATAAAATTATAATGTAGGATCAACATTTCTCTATCTTATGCTTTTTAAACATGTTTCATTAATATATCTTCGTTTATTTCATATAAGTTGCCTTTGGTGACTATCTGGTTCACCTGGAATATTGTTTACAAATTATTTAGATATAATTTAATGTTCATGATTACTCCATATTGTCATGGATTAAATTTTAATTCTCTTTTTTAAATTATGTTTATTGTGTACCTACCTTTGTAATAGAAAACGATCCCATAATATCACAGCGTTGTTAAAATTGTAAATTTCCTCTTCCCATGTTCCCTCTTTCAAAATATGCATTTGCCAAGTTTTAAAGCTCTAGGTCTAACAGATCAGGTCTGTAGAGAGCTATTATTCACACATATACATTCATCTTTATTATTAGATGAGAAAATACGAAGTTAAAAATTTTCGACTGTGCAAAATGTTCTCTGTTTTCTTTTTTGTCTGATTTAAAGCAGAATAACTTTACTAATGACTGCTTATTTTTATTTTAATAGAATTTAAATTTTGAAAAATTATAATTAAGATTCGTGATTTGTAGCTAAAAATATCATTTATTATAGAAATATTTTCCATGTTATTGTAAAAGAATTTGTAAAGTACAGTAAATAGTCCCCCATCGAAGCGTTCTTGCATATTCAGTAATAAACATATAATCACCCTCTTCCTCCCCACATAAAATTCTGAGCTTTCGACTAGGTAGTAAATGTTACGAGTACTCACATTTTTATTTTCAGATTCCTCCATATATATTTTCATAGGTTTTTTTTCTTTATTATAACTAAAATTTGATTTAGAAATAAATTTCGGTAATAAGATCATATCTCAGATTTCATTGGTTTAGATTGTTATTCGAAATTTAAGAAGGATTGACACTTTTTATGATAAAGTTGTGTACCAGATATTTCTATTTAACTTTTGACGGTATGTAATTATAGTGTTCATTTGTATTTGGGCACCAAACGAGCAAATTTTCTTGAATAGATCCTTTCAATATCTCATAAAAATCTATAAATGGGAAGAAAAGACTGCATACCACAATGCAGCAATTTGTCAAAATTTTTTTGTGTCACAATGCTCACAGGTTAAAATATATACTTCCCAAAATGTGTTTCTTGTACATACAAAGAGCTCAAACATGAATGTTCTTGAAATTATGAGGAAAGAAATTTTTGACGATTGCAACATTTTCTATTTGTATACTTTGCAATATACTTTGTATACTTTGCATCTTTTTTTATTCTATGCAAATAACAATCACTATTAAACCAATAAGCTTAAGCAGAACAGGTTTACCATGTAAGAATTCAAAATGAACAAGTAAAAATTAATAATATGACAGACTCCAAAAATCATTTAACACTTTTAAAAAGAATTATTTTGGAGCGAAACCTTTCAATATTTTCGGTTAGCTCTGTCTGGTAAAGTTATCACCAATGCCACCATGAAGGTTATCATCCATTAATGACAATTTTATCGCCCTTGCAGCAATAAAATGCAATTTCATTTACTACGAACTATAAAACTTCTAACTACTCAACTCCAGAACACCAAGAATCGCAAGATTTATAACACTGACTACCATAAACTATTCAGGGTGCTTTGTGATCAGAATAATCTAACATTTAGATTGCTTTCAAGCTGAAAGAAAAGAGCTTCTTAGCAGAAAGAGATTGCAATTTAATAAGATTTATTGCTTCGATTTTGAAATGCATTATTTGGTCACACAGCTTCTATGTAATTACAATTTAATTGAAGGAGCAAAAATAATTTAAACTTTCATAATAAACTTATCTCCATAATTCTCTCTTTTCTTTAAATATTTACGGTTTTATTCAATTTATGAATAACCTTTTGTGATACTTTTTACGATATTTTTATTGTCTTCCTTATGCAGGGTTTTAATAATGAATTTGGATTATTAAATAATAATGGAAATATTATTTAGTTTGATTTTGTGAATAAATATG
>JAPMOR010057035.1:20098-44017 GCA_026543865.1 Argiope aurantia | reverse complement strand
ACAATAGAACCGTATTTCATTTGTATACGTCACACATGAAAAGCTAAGAAAAATTATGTATTCTCTTTGTATATGTCGCACATGAAAAGATAAAAAAAATACCCTATTCTAAATGTATATGTCATCATTGAATTCTTCATAATAGAACCGTATTCTATTTGTATACCTCACATGAAAAGATTTTTAAAAAGTATCACCGCATTTTAAATGTATACGTCGCCATTGAATGTCACCATTGAATCGTATTTTCTTTGTATGCGTCACACACAAAAAGATAAAAAAAATTACTTCTTTCTATTTTTTTGAGGGGGGGGGGGGGGGGGGGGGGGGGGGAGAAATCAAAACTTTTTATTTTTTGATTAAAGAATTTTAAATAATAAAATATCCAGCATCAATTGAAATTTTCTTTTAAAGATTTAGTTTTTAAAACCAGTTTCGAATAATAATCAAATTTTATTTGTCCGGGGATTTTTTTCATTCCCCATAACATAGATCCTTAAAACTTGTATAAAGTTTTAAAGTAAAGATTAGATATGCAGCTCACAGCATGATTACTGGGATTTGAAAATTTAATCAAATGCTATATGGGTGATAGAAGTAAAAAAAGATAGAAAATTAAACTTACCAGCATCTGCAGAGAAACAAATTGGAAGTGAACTCATTGTTAAAACAATCAGGTACTAGAAATTAGCTAATTAGAAAATAAATAAGAAGAATTTAATGCAAATACAGCTAATTAGGTGGTGGATAAAGAATAAAAACCAAACCGTATAAGCAATTTCACCTTTTTTCGCAATTGTTTAAAATTCGCATTTCTTTTTAAAAAGAAATATAAATATAAAATGAGATTTAAACTAAAGAATTAATTGAAAAAAAGGAATGAAGAAACAAAAACCCATATAATGCCTTTTTAAAGAAATCTAATTAAATATATATTTGATATATTAGCATTAATCATTCCACTTATAATACATTTTAAATTAAATATATATCTGCAATAATCAGTTGAAAATACGAGACATTATTATTTTTTCGTGTTTAAAATATACAAAGAAAATCTATTGAAACAGTCAAAACCTTAGTACTTGAGATTTTGTCAAATCTTTATGTTTCAGATCGCTTTGACTTTAATGATGAATTCCTCAAATAGCATTAATTTTAATGAAATTTTGAGATCATCTCAATTTGTTTTAACATTCATTGAGAAATGCGTTTATTAGACTTTTATTTATTTATTTTTTAATTTTCAAGCCTTTCAAAATGTTTCAGGGGAAAAAGTGTATTTATGTTTTTCGTATTTGCTAATGTTTACTCTATTTTAAAATTTTGAAATAGTAGAGACAAGGATACAAAACAATTCTAATCACAGGAAATTTATATATTTAGTAATAAAATGGGCTTCCAATTTTTTTATAATTCTCTTCGTCATTTATTTTCATACTGCATTATACTATATTCTATATAAGTTTGGCATAAATACTTGGCATTTAATGCCAAGTAATCAACTTCTAAATTGTAGTGAAAACGAGCCATATCTTAGTAATAAAGCTGGAAATAATGGACTATCCCCAATATTAAATCTTGACAACAAACATTCTTCTAATGATATATGTAGGACTCAGGAATCACTACTATTTTAGAACGCACATTTTATTACATTTAGGACGGACAATTACGTTAACATAAAAGAAATGAACATTAAATAGATTTCGTCGAATACATCGCAGGATTAATTCACATGTTACGTCGCGTCTTTCGTTCAGAGACCCGTCTCGTCCCACACGTCTTGACTTTCGTTCAGACTCGTCTCGTCTGTACTCCGTCTAACAAGCCTCAACACCTGTTGGCCAGCAGATGGCGCTCATCATCAGGTGTTCGTCACTACATATAGTATAATAAGAAATAGTGATTTAAATTGGGCATGGATCGAGAATTTCAAAGGCTGTTTGTGATTGATCTAAGCATTTTGAATTACAATGAAAAATTTACAAAGGCCTTTACAGGATTTAAATTAAACCATTAGAGGAGATGTTATGTGCTATTTCAATGCCTAACCCTAGGCAAAAATTCTTCAATATTTCAACGATAACTGTGATGAAGAATTCTGACCAATATATCCATGATTGTGTAAAATTTGCATAGATACTTGAAATTACAAAATTTAGCAAAATTGTTTCTTTGTCTACCATTTTGATAAGGATGTTATTGCTAAAGATAAAAAAATTATCACATGATCTTCATAGCATAGTAGACAATCTCTTAGACAGAATAAGTGCCATTTAAACTTTTTGTATACGTATAATACTTTTTATCAATTAATCTAATTTTATTTTTAACATGTTCTTTGCTTTTCTGGTTATACCTTTGTTAACAAAAATCAAAACAATAAAATATTTTCAAAACTATTGATTTGATAAAATATATTTGCAAATGAAATGAAAAAAAATGTATATTTATCTGGTTTTGTGTTGCTATCTGATTTTACTTGTGATTTCTATACCTTTATCGACGAGAATGAGATCAATTTCCAAATAAAATTCAATAGTTTGAATAGAAAAAAAAAATTCTATTTTTTGTATATTTTTAAATTTTGCGATATAAAAATATTTTCTTCTTCAAAAAAGCTATTTTAGTTTCATTAAATAAAATTATTATTCCAGCTATTCTGTTTCAATGATGAATGACTTGATGACTTGATACGCCATGGTTATGAATAGAATTTTCAGTTTGAAACAAATTCCATCTGAAAACTATGTGCCTAATATTAACTTTCAACAATACAGCCTAAAACACAATTGAATAAAAGAATTACGAAATTTCATATGTGAGAAAACAGGTATTTCTGTTGAAAAGCAGAGATATCAACCGACTTTTACATTATTATAACTTGGTACATCATAAGATATATTCAGGCAATCCAAATCATTTCAATGACGGGGAAAAACTGACTTGAGTGTACTAATTGTAAGCACAAAACGCTATTCACGGAATTAGAAATATGAAATCTCTCAGATCATTATTTTTTTCCACAAAAAGGGGTAAGATTTAAGATCGTAGTACTATAGCTAAGCTAGAATGTTTGAGAAAGGATTCTTAAATTTGGTGATAAAGAAGCATTTCAAAGTAATAGAAAACTTTTCTATTCCCTTAAACACTATAAAACCGTTAAAATACAAGTTTATTTTTTGGTTCTTAATAATATAACAAAATTTATATTTTAATCATTTATTAATTTATATTTACAGTAATATATTTAATCAAGGTAAGTAATTAATAACTTTTGCATATACTCTGAAAGCTGTTACAAAACTGAGTGAAAATTATTTTTAAAAAAATGAGTTTCATACTTTTTTGGAAAATAAATTGTGAATGTAAGCCTTGATGATACATGCGAGACTCTTGTTTTTAATTGATTTATCATCTCCACTGAAAATTTTAGTTTTATAAAACAAAATATGTTGATGATGCAATTAATTGAGATGTACAAGGTGATCAAAATTAAAACACCCCTACTCTGAGCTCTCTATACAATGAAAGCATTTGAAAGTGTAAAGGCTCCAAAATTGGTGAACATACTATTCAAGACATGGGGAGAATGATTAAGTGAAAAGAAAATTAGTTAAAGAAACACCGATAGATGGCGCTGTACAACAAATAAATAGGCTGAAAGACACAAAATACACATTTATAACACATTTTATTCGACTGTAGAACGAGATAGTTAGGTTGCCGGCAACGCAACTCTATCATTAGTAAAATGTTACCGTGAAAACTGCAGTACACGTGCGGGGACGCTCCACCTTGCATAAAGGTAATTGAATCAAGACATTGGCTTTAGGAATAGTAATTACATAGACATTGGCTTTTTTATTGAATCAAGACTGTGACTTTTAGAGTACAGCAAAACTTTCGAGCATGTTTTAGTATCTTCTTGTCCTTTGCGTGAATTCTCATTTTGACGAAACTCACGAAGTGCAGCTGCAGCATTTCCTTTATTTTCATAAAAGCAACTTCACAAGCAAAGCGCGAAGACATCGCTGTTACGAATCACATTTTTCCAGCTTTATTCCTTTTCTGCCTAGAACAGTAGCAGCAAACCAAGGATTTATGCAACTTTTTGTACTTGCAGTGAGAAATTGCAGTTACAATAATAGTTTCAGTTTCTTCACTTTTTTATCTTTTTTTTTTTTCTATTTTAACAATAGAAACTAGAAACGAAAACTCCCATACCATATGCTGTTGTTGTGTTCCCTGATTATTTGTATTGTTACGGAATTTTTTTTTTACCGGGGTTCGTTTGGATAGTGGGAGTGATATGGTGTAAAGAACGCTCAATCAGTAGGCAGAAGTAGAATAAAAACAACGACGTTTATTTACACGAAGACACACAGGACAGCACAAAGCGACAACTATATACAGCACAGAAGACGATTATCTTCACCCGAGACGTGTAGCATACAACCAGAATCTACTGCAGACAGTAGCGCACAGCTCCGTTCAGCACGAGCTTGACTCCGTCGCTGCTCACCGTCGTTTCCGCCTACTCCGCTCTGTCGCTTACGATTCCTCCGCTCCGTCTTCGGCCTGCTCTGGCAGCTGTGGACCCTTTTATAGGTCTCAGGAGGCGGGGCTATAAGCCTCTCAACCAATCAGGAACGTTCGAGGCGTATCTCGGTTCCTACTGGACGGATCGGGAAAATTCTCGATGTTTCGGGTATTATCTATTTTGTCGCCAAAGTCGCCAAATGGTCGCCAAGTTTGTCGCCAAGCTCTGGGACCTCCGACGCGCTTGTCCCATTCAGATGACTGTAAAACTTTCTTTCTATTGATGGAATAAACTATGCTGGGAAGCCGAATTGCAGGTTTGTAACAGTATTTTTACCTTTTAACGTGTTTTCTGTTACTATTGCGCCATCTGTCGGTATTTCTGGAACATTTTTGGTACAATCCGTCTTCCCACGTTTTGAATAGTATTTTCAACAAATTTGGAGCCTTTACACTAAGTAGTTCGCTGTATAGAGAGCTCAGAGAGGAGTGTTTTAATTTTGATCACCTTTTTTATTCGCCTTCCGGACTTTTTGCCTCAAATAAACCTTGTTTTTAATTTTATATCATGAATATGTATAATTATAATAGTTGAGGTAGTTGCGCCACTTGTTATATAGTCATACACTGAATTCTCAATTAATGAGTTGTAATGCCAATCAAATTTTCCGTCTTACCTTTTTATTAACAACTACCAAATATTGTTCATATGTATTTTGAAAGGAGAGAATGCGCACTTCAAAGCGATTTTTTTAAATGTCAATCAGAATTTTAATTGTTTAAAAATTACACAAAATTTTGCCGTTTATATGTGAAAATTTTAATACACAAAGAAAACTTTTATTTGTCTTTTAAAAGATATCAGTCACACGAAATCTTTCAGAATTTTGGCAATATTTTTTTTAATTTCCCTTAGCCTAATTTCCAAAAATATAATACATTGTTGTCCTGAAATTCCAGCCATTTTCTTTGTTTCGTCAAATATTTAATCGCTTTATTTTCTTCCATTGAAAACTAGAGAACAAGGATTATGTTTCATAAGGGTGTAATTTAAAACATGAATAAAAGAGACAAATTAAATTATGAAGATGGATGAATCACGCATGACATTTTAAATAACGCTGTAATATCACGGGATTGGTCTCCAATAGAAAAATTCATTTACAAAATTAATGTGCCATATGTAATAAAACAGAAATTACATGGCTTTAATATTAAGACTCCAATTTTATAAATTCAAGCACATGAGGATTCAAGGACTGAACAGTTTAACGGAAATTAAATATAATTAATATCCCTGGCGAATCAGTTGGTCGTCAAAACCAACTATTGATAAAATAAGATAGTTTCATCGCAAGTGAAATTTTCTCTACCTTTTTTAAATTCTTTTCTTAATATTTTCTAATATTAAAGGTATAAAAATATATAATGACTTTTTTTATAAATGCCATTAAAAAA
Source organism: Argiope aurantia (assembly GCA_026543865.1). Lineage (NCBI taxonomy): Eukaryota > Metazoa > Arthropoda > Arachnida > Araneae > Araneidae > Argiope > Argiope aurantia. The sequence continues at coordinate 38,014 of JAPMOR010057035.1, read as the reverse complement.
AGAAAGTATACGTTTATCAATATAATCTTCACAATAAACAGAATTCTTTAAACTACCACTCTGACAAAAATAAAAAATACGTTCAAAAGTTGAAAACAGCTTTCCGAGCACAAACTCTGCAGTTATTCTATCAATTACAGTGAGAACAGTGTTTTATCTCCATTACTTTCACGTTTTGAAAGTATTATCCGATTAGTATAATCCCACAATTTCAACATGGAAGAGAAAACATCGGCTGAACTCTCGGGATGAATTTATAAACAGTACCACACTTCTTCACATAGCCAAGGGAAAAGATGATAAATTTCTTTTCCTTCCCAAAGACTCTATTTCTATGTTTTATCCGGGTTTTAAAATTTTCCCCGTGAAAGACATGATAATATGAAACTTTGATAGAATAGAAATGAGATAACACGAAATCTCAGATTTCGAGGGGCATTTTTCTATCTGTATTTTCCTGATCAATATGGAAAATTTACATTAATAAGGATAATTTTGGCGTTTAAAATCAAGAGAAAAATTAAAAACTTTTTAAACGGTGAAGTTCTATTCAGTGGAAATCAAATAACAATGGGAAATATCTTGAAGAATATAAATCGTTCCTCTTAAATAATACTTAATAATAAGTTGTTCCCTTACTTTTAACCCTTCAATAAGAAAGAATACTAAAATTAAAGTGAATGAGTGTGTGTGAGGATGTTGGATCACTACAGGATAGACCATTTTATTGGGAAAGGCTAAATTTTGTATAAATTTGGCACTTTCGAGGATGGAAATCTGTACTTCTTGAACGTCTCTTTTTTATTTGCATTAGAATTTTACGTGATCTAAATTTTCACATTCATGAATTCACATTTATGAAAAATAGTCCAAATGTTTCAACTGCATATTATATTCACTTTTGCAAATTCATAACATATTAAAACCAATATTCAAAGAGTTTTTTTAATAATATTTTATTATGGATAAATTAATGGATGAAATGCATGTAAAATAATTCAAGTAATTAAAAATATGTATATGTTTCACAGCACATATTGAATAATTGCACATAAGGATTGGCTGAGCATATTGAATACATATGAAATTCTTCAAGAAATAAATCTCCTGAACTACGATTATTTTTTTATTTAGAAAAAATTGGTTATGTATTCTATAAATAATTACTCGTCCAAAGGGTACCTATAGTTTCTTTAAATACAATTTAAATTACACGAGTCGGTTACATACAAAATTACTAGGTTTATAAGAAAAAAATTGTTTCTTCATAATTTAATACTTGCCTTAGTATTTCTTAAATTAGAATTAGAAAAATGATAAATTTAAGTATCATCCAAACGTGCTGAGGAATAAAAACGTTATATATATCTCTCTCTATTTAAAGATTAATTGTTTTTTATATTTCCAAATCCAACTGAAAGGACAGCAAATATAAACGTGCCAAAAACGAATATTTTAAGGTACCATTTCGAATTTTCTAAACTTTTCATACTCTTTTAATAATTTACAAGTGTACTTCAAGAGAAGAAAGCATGTTTGATCATTTTCATTTCTCTTTCATTTTCAAATTATAGTAAAAATAAATAAATGATATCTGTTTAAATAAGATTGCAGCAAAGCACGCATCAATTTTTTGTTCTCTTAAAATTTAGTAATTTGGCTGATGAAATTTTTTTTCGCTAATGAAAGATATCTTGTACTATATGTCACACTTATCAAGATGAAAATGCGTTATAATACTTTAAAAAGGCTTTATAATCAGTGTTTTTTTTAATTTAAAATCATTTTACGCTTACTGTATGCTGTTTGAATTATACAGCTCTTATATAAGCAAAATATTGACCCTAGTTTATGAGATGGTAAATTCGTTGAGTTCTTAAAAGATTAAGGTTTCATACCTGCTCTTGAGACTATCTGTCTCATTTCTAATCACATGTTTAATCGTTTTACGCGACAGTCCAATTCCGCCATTTCCATTATGAAGGAAGATTAATTGTTACAGTGAGAGTGCAAGAGAATTTAATCCGTGAGTAGTCAACGACATATATCAACTTCTATAATGCAAAAGGGAAAGTATATATTTTCAAATATATTAGCAACTTTTTCAATACTTTCTTAAATATTTAATTTATGGATAGAATGTGCGTTAGGAATACCCCAGTCAATAAATATTAATTTACATTCATATAGGTGTAAAAGGATTAAAGATAGTATTTCCATACAATAATACATACTTTGCATTTGGCTTTCTAGCCTGATGAAAAAATTCAAGTATTAATGTATTCGAATGTATTTTAGAAAGCTACATCTTTGAACAGACCAATTTGGCCCACAATCTGGAAAAGATCTGTAAGATTTTATACATCAAACTTCAAGTATGTAATTATCTCTGTTTTTTATTCATTTTCTGCGTACATAAAGTGGCACATATTAATCCCAAAAAGATGTTCTTTGGACTCAAAGATATTTGAAACAATTGGTGTCACAGATTCTTGATGTCTTATTTGAGGATGATTACAGTAGCTTTTAATTGTATATTTCCTAAAAATGAAAGTAACAATAGTTCGTGTCCAATAAAACATTTCTTGAGTCCTTTCTTCGAAGATATTTCTTTGGCATTTGTAATTTCACCAAAATAAATTTCAAGAGAGAAATATAAACCGAAATTTCCTCTCTGGTAATATTGAAATTCGATAAAATTGTATATGGCAGCAAAACACGATATTTGAAAGAAGTAGGAGACTAGGCATTCCTTCATATCGAGTTCAGGGAAGCATCAATGTAAGGAAAGGAAATGTAAGCATCCTTCTTTTCTTTCTCTTGAGTTTAGGATTAAATCCCTCCCTCTGATTTTGAATTTCTGGCAAATCATAGCCCAATTGCATGAAACTCAAATTCGAATAAAACATATCGATTTTAACCTTTATTTTTATACATTTGAATTATAAGTTAGTCTCAGTGTTGCAAGTGATTGTGAGTTATTTTCTTATTTATTGCAGATCTTTCTATCGTCCATTCATTTCCAAATTTCCTTTGAAAAAAAGATCTTGAAATGAAAGTGATTTTCAAAGCGTAAATATTTGATTTATCATCTTCTTCCTTCAAAAGAGATTTTATACTTAATAAATACAATTTGGAATTTTTACAAGGGGTGTTCAAATAAAAAAGTACGAAATGTAGTAACAACGTAACCGTTAACATATTTACCTATGCCGCTATGGGTGAACGTAGCGAGACATCTAGGAATGCGATTGGAGTCTCCGGCGTAGATCGGAGCATGCGCAGGCGGTAGCACGCGCAGGAAAGAGCAGAAGCTCTTATAGAGAGCTCCGTCTAACTGACGTGGCAGTGCATGAAAAAACAGAATGGCGAACCAGTAATTCCGATGTGTACTGTGAGACAATCCGAAGACTACGCAGGTCCATCAAGAAAAAAAGACCGGGGCTACTCACGGAGGATGTGGTTCTGCTCCATGATAACAAGCGTCCACATGTCCCCAGGATCGCACACCTGGACAAGTTCAAGTGGAAGCAACTCGACCATCTGCCCTACAGCCCGGGCATGTCACCCTGCGATTTTCATGTGTTTGGTCCCCTCAAAAAATATCTGATAGGGAAGCGCCTCAACTCGGACTGGATTTCGTCACGGCCACAGAAATTCCGGGAATAAGAAATCCTACGGCTCGTTAATCAATGGGATCGTTGTGCTCAGGCCTATGGTGTATACTTTGAAAAAAGTCTTCATTTATACCCACAGTGTCGTTTTGTACCTTTTTATTTGAACACCACTTGTATCATATCTGGTAGTGGTTAAATTTCGATGAAACTAAAATTTAAACATATTATCCTAACCTCGATTACAATTCGGTGAAAATTGTTATGAACTTATTTATGTAAGAATGCAACTCAAATATGTTTTGCGGATCTGAAAATTATTTCTAATCTTTGTATCGCAAGGCTTTTGTAAGTATCCAGTGGAAAGGTTATTTTATTTCCCATTTCATATAAAGCATACTTTTTATAAAACTAAACTGCAATACATTGATTTTTAAGATGAAATAAAAATAATTTATTTCATCATAATAGGGTAATAAGTTATTTTGATAAATCGAAAATTATTTATGTAATAAATTATCATCGTGATGATGTAATATTTAAGAAATTTGTTTCTAGGAATCATCAAAATTGCGAAAAAAAATGTTATGATATGAAATTATTGCTCAAAATATTATTTTATATAATTTTAAAAAGATTTTTATACCAATCGAGATCACTTATTTTTTAAACACATAGAATAATCCTTTTTTGCAGTTAGTTTTTGTATTTCTTTAAGAAAACATATAAATATAACAAAAAATATTTACTTTTAGTTAAAATAAACATAACAAATAAAGATAAATAAATTAAAATAAACAAAAATAAAGATAACACAAATTAATTATTCTTCTAGATTAAAAGAGACTAAAATAGTTCATCTGTGAGTTTTGAATTAACTTTTAGTAAATTATTGTCTTTTATAGAGTTTTGTAGCTATTGTGTCATCAGATACTGCAATTCAGCTTCAGAAATATCAAAAATACATGAAGACCTAACAAGCTGCTAACAACAACGTTTTTGTGTGAGAATATGACAGAAAAATTATTAGAGGAAGAAAATAAAAAGAGATGTGCCTTAAATTCTGTCAAAGTTTTTTTTTTTTTTTTTTTTTTTTTTTTTTTTTTGTTTACTGAGATGAACCTTTTCTATGTTTAGTTTTTCGTTTCCAGCTGATAGATGATGATAATACTTATGCCAAAAAGCATCAAAATATGGAAGCTTCTCATGAAATATGCATTTATTGCGAACAATTTCTGGTCCTATCAAACCAGATTGAAGTGTTTTAGTGCTTGCTCACAGTGCATTGCAAAACCATTTCCCCCTCAAAGAAAGAAAAATATTGCATAATCTGCTGCTGTGACATAAAATGCTTATTGTAGGCACGTTATTTTTCAATGTAATTCTTGAAAATGGAAATATTCTGTCAGAAATCATCAAGTTACATACTTCGTTGTTTTATGAATCGTCGAATCGAAAGAAACAGCATTTAGAAATACTTCTTGATAGAATGATTTATAAGCTTTTGAATAATTTATAATTCCTTCAAAAAAAAGGAAGCAAAGTGATCTAACGAGAAATTTAAGAAAGACGTCAAATAATATTTAATTCAGCAAATAGTGAATATTTTGGGATGGTTGAAAATAATATTTTCAATTATCACATGCTATAGTATTTATTTAAAAGTTTTTTTTCAATACGGCAAATGTTTAAATTTTTAGGAATAATAGAAAATATTAAAAATTATAGGAAATTCTAAAATATTATCGACATTATCCTTAAAATACAAGTAAAGACATTTCATGTCTAAAAGTGTAAGAAGAAACATTACAACTATTTAATATATAAACATTTACTACAAAACTGAATAATTTTGAATTACATGATACTCTGAGGCAAAAATAGCAATTTTCAGAATATTGTCTTCCCAATGCAAAAAATAATTTTAAAATTTGAACCCTGTAAATTTAAACAGGCTCTCCACAGATTCAAATGAATCATTGTAATATAAAGCAGTTATTAGAAAGCGATATAACAGGCCAGGATAGCCTGGTAAGTAAGGCGTTAGACTCCCATCCCTTAGGTTCGGATCACGCTGGACGAAGACTCTCCGTGTGTATGTGGCTGGCGCACGTATAAATATAGCGTGTCACAAAGTCCTCCATGTGGAGCGTAAGGCCATCGGGTACTCGCTGAAAGGTGTTCGTTCTCTGATTCAGATCTAAAGTAAGATCTGTGCATGAGTGAATGAAATGCATGAATAATGTCCTCCCTGTAAAAAGGAATGTGACACGCGTTTAGCCAAGTCATATTCTTGGCATAACTGGTGCTATTGAAAAAACAAGAGACGTTCACTAGGCTTAAATCGCTAACAGATAATTGTCAGCAGGTTTGTAATGCGCCGTAAGTCACAACACAACTTGCTTAAAACTTAGGGAGTAGCACCAATCTGAAGAAATAATATCGAAATCGGGAGTTTGATTTGGCTATGATGAGAAACGAATTTGATTAAAAGGTATTTCTTTTAGAAACATCTAAAAGAAAATACTACATACTAAGTGAGAGTTTGGAAAATTATTACCATCCTTGCCACTGGCGTAGTGTGGTGTACAGTGGGGGTGGGGGTTGTGCCAGCTCAGGTGTCGTCCTCGTCATCTGACCGCTGTACAAAATTACGAAGTCCGTCCCAAATAGCCAAATTGTTGCTTCAAACGGGACGTTAATATAAATAACCAAACCAAACCAAACTACCATCCTTGCCAGAAGATGTAGAGTAGCCTTAAGGATTTTTACTAAATATTAAAGCAATTTTTTCTTGTTGCATAATTACTGAAATTATATAGGCTTCACGGCTAGAAAAATTATATTGAACCTTGAATTATGTCATTGTTTGTTACAAGTTTTCAACCAATTTTGCTTTTTGCGCGTAATCATAAAACAAAATGTCCTTCCTTATTTATTTTTCTGCAATCAGAAAATGAATGGTTGCAAGAGAACACTGATCGAAAATTCATTAACCAACCAAATCTTTCTTCTATAATTTAATGGTCTTCTTTTGGAAACTTAATGGTCTTTTTTTGGAAACACTGCTTATTTCAGTATCATGTAGTCAGATATTTTCTCCTTCAAAAAAGAATCCACTTTATAGTTTTGTCATCAGCATTGAATTATATAAATTTGATTTAAAGAAACTATCATGTTTCATTTTTATACGGATATTTAACCGGATAAAATGCTTTAAAATATCAAAAATAATTAAATTTTAATCTGATAACAATGAAATTTACAGATAAATTTTATATTCAAATTATATAACATTTTTATTTCGTTAAAGTTAATATGATGGCTGTTAAGTTACAAATTTATAAATGGAGATAAAAGAATATTGTTACAAACCTGCAATTCGGCTTCCCAGCATAGTTTGTTCCATCAACAGAAAGAAAGTTTTACAGTCATCTGAATGGGACGGAGTCCAGGTGTGCGTCGGAGGTCCCAGAGCTTGGCGACAAACTTGGCGACCATTTGGCGACTTGGTGACGAATTTGGCGACTTTGGCGCCAAAATAGATAATACCCGAAACTTCGAGAATTTTCCCGATCCGTCCAGTAGGAACCGAGATACGCCTCGAACGTTCCTGATTGGTTCAGAGGCTTCTAACCCCGCCTCCTGAAACCTATAAAAGGGGCTGCAGCTGCCAGACGGAGACCAAGCCAGTAGTCAGAGTGGACGGAGTGGTCGAAGAAGTGTAAGCGGAATCGACGGAGCGAAGTGAGTAAAGTCCGAAGACGGAGCGGAGGAGTTGTAAGCGACAGAGTGGAGTAGGCGGAAACGACGGTGAGCAGCGGCGGAGTCAAGCTCGTGCTGAACTGAGCTGTGCGCTACTGTCTGCAGTAGATTCTAGTTGTATGCTGCTGTTTTATGCTACACGTCTCGGCCGAAGATAGTCGTCTCTATGCTGTATATAATTATCGTTTTTGTGCTGTTTTGTGTGTCTTCGTGTAAATAAACGTTGTTGTTTTATTTTCTACTGCCGTCTGATGATTGAGCGTTCTTTACACCATATCACTTCCACTATCAAACGAACCCCGGCGGAAATTTCGTAACAATATTTTAAATGATTTTTTTTAGAATTGGACTTTATCGTCTGTTTCATATTCAGCATGATTTTAGTTATCTATTCAAACTTTCATTCATCGTTTTGTTCGTACAAAAAGGGAACTATAATTCCACACCACGTATTATTGGATTTATTACTTCATTTTATGTAAAAATGAGACTCGATTTCCATTAAATATTGCAGGGGGTTTTTTTCCTTGATTGGAGCATTTTGAATATATTAAACTTAATATTTTCTTGAATATTTAACCATAAATTTCAGAACATACTATATTGAATGCATATTCAATTTACATAAAAGCATTTATCTGAAGAAATCATAAGTTAGATGGTTTGAAAACGGAGCTACAAAAAATATTTAAATGTTTCTTTCTGAAGATAAAATCGTTCGAAATTTCAAAATCATGTAAATAAAAAGCATTGTTGAATATATTTTCACTATCTTACGGATATTTCAATTTTAATGATAGAAAAATCCGAATACAATTTCTTAATAGAATTTTAATATCCAAATGCGAGATTAACACATTTAAATCTCAACTGAAGCTCGCTTATTACTTATGAGTCACAAATCTCCTGATTTTACATTTCTTATAAGAAAAAGGAATTCTTTCAAGTTACAAACCTTTCCATTGAAAATATTTTTAAATGTCTGATAAGATGCAAGGTCGTATTTACTGTCACGAATACATTTCAACTAGCCAACGAAGCGCATCCATTATTGATTTCACCAACCAAAAGAAGTTATAATAATAAAAAAATATTATTTCAAACTAAAACGAAACAAAAAATCTCGATTTGAAAGCAGTTTTCCACTGTCAAAGCACTGAGAAAATAAACGGGATGAAATATGAAATCATGGATGAAAAAATTTAAATTCCGTGAAATCAGTTTCGAAAAGGTGGATTCTTGGATATCATCGTCAGAGGGCTTTTCGTTCCCCTGTCATGAAATTTAGATTTATATTTCCCGCTATTCGTTTCATCCAATGAATTCTGTCTTTTCCCCAAGAAAAACTTCAAACTTTCGGTAGTTTTCTTACTTCCGAAATTTTCTTCAGACTCCTTATTTGCATTTTATGAAAGAACCATTCAAAAACGGTTTCATTTATTGTAACGGCTTTCCCCTCTTTTCTCGGGGAACTCCGTAAAGTTATCAGAAAAGATTACCCAAATATTTCTTCTTTAAAGAACGTTACGAGGGAGTTTGCCCTCATTTCTAGAGAATTGCTCAGGATTATTTCAAAGTCATTCGGCTACGTATGCTTTTTCATGAATGCTGTGTTTGTTTTCAATGGAAAAAAATTGTAGAAAAAATGTAAGAAAATAGAGCTCAGTTAAAATTAACTTTATTTTTTTCTCTGATCTTTATTAAACTTCTTGAAAATAACAATTGTTAGTAAGGAATAATTTTGGGTATTTGCTAACCCTTTGTACATATTATTCGTGCTTAAAATTATTAGTGATTAAATTATTTCCAAATACTTTTTAAAAAGCCAAACGAGAGAGATAATTCTGCTTTATATTCAATAAATTAAAATCTTATTTCAAACAGTTATGTATTAGTGATTCCAATATAGTATTTTAGAGATTCAAAAATATTTTTATCATAATTAAATCAAATATAATTAGAATAATTAAACCAAATATAATTAGAATAATTAAACCAAATATAATTAAATAATCTGTAATATAATTAGAACCAAACTTCTGTGTGGATGTATGAATAATATGCTAAAAAGTATTTAGAAGATCGAAAGTAGAGCATTTCTAAAAAGAAAGGTTATATTTTTTACTATATGAATAATTTTTTTTATTGTAATATTCTTCACAATATTCAATTACTAAACATCTTTTGATACCGGCTAATTCACCGGAACTTTGCTGAGATTAATTTCGAAGAAATCTCTCACGCATAATTGGATATTTAAATATTTTATCAACAAATGTTTAACGATAGGTATTAAAACATGTCATTTTAATAGTTTATAATTTTTTCTTCTTGATACCTACATGAACATTTCTAATGGAGTAAATTCCCATGATATCATAGTGCCAAAGATATTCTGCCAGGAATATCATGGCACTATGGTATCATATTCAGGATAGTTGAGACTTCAGATTCAGCGAACGTAGGTGACCGGGAAATGTATTTCTTAAAAATAATGTAAATTGCTAACCAGATGTAACCTGCGAATGTGATTATATAGATCCTAGCCATAAGGTGATTTTAATCCTAAGCCTTCAACAATGGAGAAAATATATATTGATAAACGGTTTGAATTTCATTTCAGCACCGATGTCCCCATTTTGGGTGAAAGTTGAATGGAAATTAAATTTGTATTATTATATCATTAAAAAGACAATTGTGCATGGGAGAATGTATTGGCATTGTGCAGAAAGACAGTTTGACCAAATTTGTCATTGATATACTTTGGAGAATGTACACAAAGAAGCGATTTTTATGAAATTTTACTCGGAATTTTATTTAATTAAAAAATTAAGTAAGAGTTTGACATCTTTCTATGCATAAAACTAATTAATAATGCATATATTAATATATAAAACTGATTTCACACCATTTTATAATGATTAAAAATTGCCTTTCCAATGTTGTCAACTTCATTTCTGTCGAAGTTTTTCAAGTAATACGAGAATTTTTAAAGAATGTTTTTTGCATAATTACCAACAACAAATATTATTGTTGCCTTGAAGTTCTAAGAATTTTCATTGTCCTAGCAGTTATTAAATTAAGATTTATTTAATGTTAATGAGATATTCTGATCAATATCTAAGTGGTTAGCAGGATTACTAAAAATGAAAACTTACAGTACTGGTCAAGTTAGATGACATATGAAACGGGCAGTTGCGTTTTCAATATCTTGAATTAATAATGTCTTAGGCATTCATTCTTTAAGGTTGGCTCATAATAAACAGAATGGGTGTTCGACTTTTGAAATAATACAGCCTTGATATTTATCATAATTTTAAACTTAGAAAACGTTTGTTTACGGAATGATGAATATTAAATTAATCTTAAAATATAAAATTGAAATTAAATACAGCTAATATTATAGTTGCTAAAGATGGATAATATAATAATAAGCATCAATTTATGCTCGATATCATGCTTTAAGACAAATTTTTAACGGTATATCTTCAGACAAATATGAAAATATTTATAATGTATAAAATATTTTTCTTCCTTTCCATATCTGTGATCATAAAAATGCAATTATTTATCTCTTTTTTCACTCATATTCATATTTTTCCTTGTCTGTTTTAGGGAACAATTACCAGAAATGGATTTTAATAACTTAGTATCCATATCTCTGTTTAAAAGTAAATAAAAAATCAAACGAGGCATGTTTAGCTATCAAATCTCAATCTACCTAACCATTTTTTTTTCCTTTTTGTATTTTTACCGACTCTCAAGAAAAAAAGTAACTGAAGAGAAAAAACTCACAATTTGAAGCATATTAAAACTTTTCTGACTGCCAAAGAAAAATACAAAATAAAAACCACGTAACGCAACTCCGACAATTTAAGAGAATAATATCAAGAACTCCACCACAAAAACTTGTGCTACTAATATTTTCATTTTTGATCCGTGCTTTATAGCTGTTTAAAACTTTTTCATCTGACAGCTTCTAAAATATTTTATTTTTTCAAATACAATAAAAAAAGTATTTTTTTAAAAAACAAGAATTCTTAACATTTTTGTGTTCTAAATTATGCATAAAGTAATTTCTTGATTCCTGTTTTTTTTATATGAAATAAAAATATTTGATATTGTTAAAAATTATTTAACATCTTATATAAGGTACTAAGATATTTTGCTAAATTTTAAGACTCTGAATTTTTTTTCTCTGTAATGTAATGTTTTCTTTGTAATATGAGAATGTAATTTTTTTTGTAATATGTGAAATTTTGGAATGTTTTCTGTAATATGTGAAACTTTGGAATGTTTTCTTTGTAATATCAAAAACCCTAAACGATTTATAAATAAATCGTTTAGGGTTTCTCATATATGTTAAATTGAATTCGCAAGAAATGAATACTTATATTTTAAATAATTCTTGCTAGATGAGTAAATATTTAGTAACTTTGTTATCAATGATGAAATTGAAAAAGGATAATAATCTTCTATAAAACTGCTTAATTTTTAATCATATTAGTTAAACATTTTTTTAGAAACTTATACATAAAACATCTAAAATACTAATCAAGCTTGAAAAGCCAAAAAAAGTATTTTTAAGTAATTTGTGACTAAAATATAAAATGCAGAATCTATTTTATGAATATATTCTTAATTTAAATGTTTTAACGTTATTGTGTTTATAGACTGGATACAGTCTGAAAATTTAATCATGTTACAATATATAATACAAAAAATTTTCAAAAGATTTTGCAGGGGAGATCTACATTTACACATAAAATCTACAGCCTGCAATGTTGACAAGTAGATTCTTGTGGAATTGAAAGAGCTCACTAAAAATAGGTATTTAAAATTGTAATTTGATTTTTAGTTGAAATTAAAAAATTTGTTAATATTTTACTAAATAACTTATAAAGCATATAATTACACAAAAACTGATTTTATATCAATTAGATTATTAAAATCGATATTAAGATAAGTCGAATTAAAGCCAAAAATATTTTCAGGTGAGGATGTTTAAAATTAGAGATTCGAATATCCTTTAAATTTATGAATAAAAATAATTAAATTTATTAATAAAAACATTTCAAAAATAATCCTAGGAAAGTTTATAAAAGTAACACATTAAAAAAAATTATTCTTAAATTTTCTTAATCAAAACCCGACAGCAAGAAAAGAACATTGAAAATTTGAAAGAGTGAGAAATCAAAATCTTTTACCATCATTTCTTTTAGATATTTTTCTTCCGGAATCACGGGAATGAATAAAAATATGTCGTTTTTAAAGTCTTTGAACTTTTGTTATTTATATGTAAATACAAATATTTTTGAAACTTTTGCCTCAAGTTTTATCTTATAAACTGATTACATTTTCTTGTGTGAAATTCATAAAATAACCCATTATTGCATCTTCTGCGTAATTAAATATTTTTTTTTCGTGTTTTTTCCCCCTTTGCCCAGTTTGCGAAATTCTTGCTATAAGTCAATATTGGTATTTCAAAAAAGAATATTCAAAAAATGTTTACGCTTTGAAATGTTTTTATGAAAGTCTAGCTGTTAGATTCAATTGTTCGTTTCTGGGGGGGGGGGTTCATGTTTCTTATTTTCAATAAATAAAGTTTTATTGTAAACAAAAAAGATAGTTGATGAACTAAAAATTTTCAAAGAAAACCGAGATGATTTGGAAATAACTGCAGATGGAAACAAGATCTTAAATTTTTTCAATTAATTCTAAAGAATCAAAATTCACTAATTATTAATTACTAGCTGCCTTTGGCGACCAGCCGGTTCGCCAGTATTACCGCTCTCTAAAATCTTCAATTAAATATTTTAAGTAACTGATCTCTTAATAGATTCTCAAACAAAACATTTTTAATCTAATTTTAATTTAAAATCTAAAATTTTGATAGTCATACCAAACTGATACTGTTGTTTAGATAGTTTCGTTCAATTTACTATATATATTTTGCTAATTTGTTGTCCTTTTCGATAAAATTTCAACTTTAATTTAAAGTGGAAATGATGAAATTGCAATTAATATAAAGATATTTTTTAATAAAACCAAGCATTTCATCTTATTTATCATCTTCATTGTTATTTATTTATTATTATTATTTTTGAATATGAGTATTGCAAACATAATCGCTCGGTAATTAAGTCTTATGTGAACTATAAAATATTTTGCATAATTTATGTAATATTTCAAAGAATAATTCAACAAAAATTTCTCAGATTCAGCATAAAATTCAGTTTTTAGTTTTGCTTTCAAAAGGATTGAAATGAAATCAATAATAATATTTTGTTCCGGCCTATAAATATATTGCAAAAACTCTGAAGACTAAATTTAATGCAGTAAGGTATCATATTCAGAGAAATATTCTGGACACACCAAATTTAAATAAATGAATAAATGTTTCTATTTTCCACGATCAACTAAGATTGATTTATGAATGTTACAAATTTAGAAAAACTCAACATTTTCATACTTTTAGGCCAATTAATCTTGAGAAACCTGCGCGCTGATTGGCGTATTTTCTTTGAAACGATCGATGGAAAATCTAAAATTATCCTTTTTTTATTGAATAGTGATATTCAAATTTTCATAAATCAGTCAGTTTAAGTGATTGATTTAGTAGATTGAAAATTAACTCTTTTTATTTAAAATATTAGTGTTCCAAGAACATTTTCTTAATCGTGATTTCCACAGCAGAAGCTTTATGTAAAATCAAAAATTCGTTATTTATTAGAGCATTTATTGAATCAAGTTACATAAAATATAATCCTTTTCCATTTAGACCATTTTAGTAGATCTGTGTCTTACTGAAGGTTTACAAATTAACTGTGTGGCCCTGGTTTGAATGGATATCCTGTTCATATTAAACAGAACTAGCCTTAAAATAAAACTGATTTATTGGATTAATAATATAGAGAGTGTAAAAGATCATAAAATAATTTTTCTTGAATTTATTTTTAGAAAAAATAATATTTCTTATTTGCTTCATTTCCTACAGACACGTGCCTAAAATAATATTTTTGCAGATTGCATTTCCAAAAAGATTTAATATATTTTTAATTGCAACTTTAATCAATGTGATGGCAACATTTTGAGAAAAGCTAATTTTTTCCCATGAATGCGAAACGTGCTCGTGCAGCATAAATTTTATCTTTATTTTGTACGAAAAAAATTGTTGAAAAATATAGTTAAAATATTTATTTAAAAATTCTTTAAAAATAGAAATTTAATTTTAAGGTTAAAACATTGGTATCATTTAAAAGATAAATTTTTGATCTTTAACTTGATGTAAAAATCATTTTTGTGCGGTTATATTTTCGGCAGTTATAGCAGAAACACGCCAAAATTTCGCTTAATTTTTAAATAAATAAAATTCTAATTAAAAATTCGAAAAAATAACCCCCAGGTGCACATTCTCAACCTCCAAGGTATACACGTGCCAAATTTGGTAGCTGTAGGCTGAATGGTCTGGCCTGTAGAGCGCCAGCACACACACACACACACACACACACACACACACACACACACATTGAGCTTTATTATAAGTATAGATAGATGTAGATATAGATAGATAAATATCTCAGATAACTTAAAAGTTAAACATTTCCGATTGAGTTTCTCATTTTAAATATCTTTATGAGAACATATCTTATGCTTATATATATATTTTCTTGCAATTATTATTGTGGGAAAAACTATAAAATGACACAATGAACTAGAAATGTTATGTTTTCAATCAGTCATTTTTCATAATTCTTTAAATTTACATGCACAAGTATTTTTTTTTTCGAAACGGTTCTTGCATTTAATGCAAATGTATAAAAAGTTGGGAAAATTTTAAGAAGTATATATCTGGATTGTCAAATCCATCTCTACTATAATAAGGAGCGTGTGCAATCATAACGATCTATATCTATACTAATAATAAAGATGTGTGTGTGTATGTTTCCGCTCTACAAGCCAGGACTCCCAAATTCCCTGAATGATAATATGCACTGCAAATTATTTTTTAGAATTTCATTGTAAATGATGAGGTAAATAATAAATATATTTATATGTATTTAAAGTTTCCAATTTGTTTGTCCTTAATATTGTTTCACTTCCAAAATATTAATAATAATTTGTATTAATTTCCTATTTATTGCACTAAGTTTCAACGAAATATTTAAAATTTATTGGAAAAGAAAAATTGCAACTAATAACTAAAAGCATAAATTGGCAAATTACAAAGCTCTAACGTTTTTATATTTCTCGTTCAAGACTTGTAACAGATGGTTTACATTTAAAGAATTCGAAATTGTCAATAGAACTTATTGCAGTGAATTCTATTGACAAATTGAATTCAATAGAACTAACTGCAGTAAGAGGCAGTCCCGGGTAATTTAGCGATATTTATTTCCCTTCATTTAACCGTCAGAAGAACTATTCAGAGGGCTATAATAAGCCTGCCCTAAGAACCAACTCTGCAGAAGAATTTCTCTACGACCTCTTTGTGAATCTGGCATAATCCATCAATATGTCAGCCAGAACCATTCCTCTCTCATTTGGCAGTAGAAGATATCCGGGATCTTTCTATACTGCAGGGCAAAGTTGGAACTTCCTTCGTGAAATTAATGAAGAATTATTCATCCCACACAAAAGGTGTCTACCTTCGTTTTGGAAAATGGTACCCTAACCCTGGTAGCTCACATATATTGTACAATATTATATGATATTAATCAATATTTGCAATATTTAAGAATTTTGTTGAGTATTAAATGATATAGCATAGCACAATATTGTATAATATTGTGCAACAGGATGGGCTATCTGGGGAATAATGCCTTAAATACCAAAAATAGTTACCATTTTCGATCATTTTCTTTGTAACAAAACAGAATTTTGTTTAATAACAACAAATATTCTTTTCAATGAATCTCTATATTAAAAGAAAAAAATATTTAATTTAATTTAATCTAATTCTTCTTGTAACTCTAACAAGATGATTATATCTAGACTTTTCGCATAAGAATTCTGCACGATTTGAAAAATAAATAAATCAAAAAAAAAGAAGCTTTATTATTGGGTGTTAAAAAATGCAACATGGATTTTTAGTAGCCTTTTATTCAATCATTTCTTGAGAATGTGTCTTTAAAATGTCATATTTTTATTTTTATTTTTCATTTTTTAATTTATTATTTGTGCCCATAAACGTCAAACGATTTCCAATAAACATCTACTTAGAGGGGCCTTTTGGGGGGGGGGGGCTTTTTAACTTTTTTGAAGATTTTATTGAAATTTGTTGCAAAAAATAAGACTCCTGACATTATAAAAAATGAAATTAATGGTCAGAAACGGATTCAGGAAATACTTTGCTTGTATAATATTCAAAGTCTGCATGGAAAATTTATTTAAAACTTATTTCAGTGTATTATTCCTATTTCTTTATCAGTTCAAAAGTTCAACTATATAAGAAAGAAATCTATATAATAAGAACTATATAATAAGAAATATATAATAACTATATAACTTCAACTATATAATAAGAAATATAATACTAAAAATTTTTTTTAATTTATCACAACTATAAAAGCATGTAAACGAAACTTTTTTATTCACTTTTATTTAACTTGTTTCGACTTTTAAGTCTGTAATACTGTAATGGATTTTTTTCCATTTAATGTGTACTTGAGTTTTGAAATTTATGCACTTACATATTTCCTATTATACTATACTACTTTAAATCTTTTTGATCTTATATATCAGTTAATGGGTTATTTTGATTAGAGTTTGATTCTATGCGTGGTATCCTCTAGAAAGAATTTAAGGAAAAATGAATTCATGATTTCATAATATTTAAAATAATGAATAAAGGAAAAAGAAAAAATAACTAAAAGCAATTTTACTTTTTAGTATATAAATAAAATGTGCATTTTAATTTTTTTATTAATTTTACATTTATCTTTATTTAAACGACATTATTTAAATTTCGGCAGTTTATTTACCTATTCTTATAATAAGGATCACAGAATTATCATTAAGCATTTTGTTCACACTACCATCTCCAGTTCTTATTTGCTATAATTTTCAATAAGATGCAAATACTTTTCAAAACATAAAATTAGATTATGCTACATTATTATATTTAGTGAAATGAAAATATTTTCAATTCTTTTTTTAGTATTGATATAATTTCAGGTTATACTGATAGGCTTTTAGAATAAGCAATAGAAAGCAATATCTAGAAGTTGTACTAAGAATATTTTGCATACGAATTCAAAAATTAAAATAAAATGTCACTGGAATAATGGAAGAGAGAAAAGAAGCAGATCGTTTTCTATTCCAAATGATACTAATATTTTTATGCCTAATTTATGTTAAAAACATATGCACGAACGGAAATATAATATGATAAATTAAAATTACTTAAGAAATTTTCGATACTGAAACATTTAAGACAGAAACAATCCGAAAAAAAGGAAATAAATGTGCGCGCGCGCGCGCGCGCGCGCGTGTGTGTGTGTGTGTGTGTGTGTGTGTGTGTGTGTGTGTGTGTGTG
>JAPMOR010057035.1:0-20088 GCA_026543865.1 Argiope aurantia | reverse complement strand
TGTGTGTGTGTGTGTGTGTGTGTGTGTGTGTGTGTGTGTGTGTGTGTTAATACCATCCGAAAATTTAATTTCTGTTTTAATTGCGATTTTCCTAATCATTTGAAAGCAAAATCTGACTCAGAACTCCACTTGCAGTGACAAAATCACGTATCGAATTTGATGCATTTAAATCATTCCGTTTTTATGTTATCGCACTTACATGTTTCTGAAAGTACAAACAGACAAACTATCAACCCCAGGTGGGATTTGACTCAAAATTTGATAAGTGTCTGCAATGCAAATGTTAAATCCATGTACCAAATTTTCTCCATCTAGCTCTCTCCATTTTGTGCTTAATATTGTCACTGTTTGTAGTTAATATTGTTCGTGTTAACTTATATATGACCTCTTAATAGATTTTGTTCAAAGTTTAATAGAAATATATATATTTGGGGCTAAATCTGCACAACAAATTTCAAAAGCGTTTTGGAGTTATCTTTCTCACAGACAGAAAGACAGACATTCTCCAAACATTTCTTTTTCAGACTCAAGGAGATATAAAAATGGACATTCGTAAAAATCATAAGTTGAAATTTTTTTGATGATTACACCACGTTCGCTATACTTCGTATAGTCAACCATCTAACTCTCCGACCCGCCCGAAGGCACTCGGATTTAAACCATAAAACTGAATGACCGGATCGCCGCTACAGCAATTGGCGGGAACTGTGGTTGAGTCCTAAGGGCCATCACCGGCCACGGTACAACCCTTCCCGAAGGAAGTACGTCCCGTCATCGATGGGAGGAGTTAGATCCCCCACCTATTAATGTTCCCTCCAGGGTGGCGAGATCCAACCACCATGCCGGAAGCATCTCATCCTCATTTCGAGGTGCCCCCCGGGGGTGCTATACTTCGTATATAAGAAAGTAAAAATCTATTTGATCTCATACCTAAAAAGAAAAAGCCTTGCTATTTTTTGTTATGTATGGCTACATATATACCTAGCAATAGATAATTCAAACTATTCTCGAAGAAATATTCTAATAAAAGTAATTATATTTAATACAATAAAAAGAATAATTGTTATAAATATTTATTGTGATTAAAAATGAGGTAAATCGATTGCTTGTAATAAATTTAATAAGCTGATTTCTAACCATATAGATTCGTCTAATTCAGTGTTGAAATCCAGTATTATTTATTCTGCCCTTAATTCGGTTTGCTACAACATCAGAAGTTTTTTACCCTAAGAGTAAACAAAAATAATAAATTTTCAATCAAGATGTTTTAAAAATATTTATAAAATAGAAAATCGAAAAAGAAAAGAAATTGCCCAAATATTTCAGAAGTTTTTGGCTTGCGGGCTTGCGAATATATTTAAATAGAAGCATGCACAACAGTTTTCATATTTTTTTAAAAACATTTAATAACTAAATGTGAAAACAATTTCCGTTTATTAATCCTTTCTGAAACTCAATTTTTTTCTTTGACTTTCTTCCTTGAAATTTTGTACAGTCTACATATTAAATCTTGTCTTGTATATTGAAAAAATTTAATATGTAAAGGAAATAAATTGACATTTAGTTGATTTTTAAAAAAAATGTGATGGTTCAAAAATACATCCTCAAGAACGTAGGGAATTACGAACAACCAAAAATGCTAATACAACACCATCTGACGTTATTTTGTTAAAATAAATTCATAAAATTCTGATTCTTTTTTTTGTGTGTGTTTATCTCAGAAGTTTAGTTACATTTTTATACTTGATAATTTTTAACTTGACCGACAGCGTACGTCTCACTCTGTAGTTAAAAAGTAATTTTCTAAGCATGATTCAATATCGGATTCAAACTTCTGAAGAATTATTTGAAAGTTATAATACTTCCTTTAAACATTCTTCTCCTTTGTGGTTTCTATTTCTGATATTGCAAAAATGCATTAAAGATCGATTTTTTTGAAATTTTAATTAGAATCTTGATTAATTAAAATTTCAGCTGAATTTTAGTTTTTTTTAGCAATAACTTCTAATAATATTAT
Source organism: Argiope aurantia (assembly GCA_026543865.1). Classification (NCBI taxonomy): domain Eukaryota; kingdom Metazoa; phylum Arthropoda; class Arachnida; order Araneae; family Araneidae; genus Argiope; species Argiope aurantia. The sequence goes on along the minus strand of JAPMOR010057035.1, from coordinate 18,071 downwards.
TTCAAAATAATATCTTTTACATAGTTTCAAAATTTTAAAAAATAATTTATTTTAATGATGCCAATTTAGTAATCGTGCAAATTTTGCTGAATTTTGGCAATTTTTTTTAAAAAAAATTTTGCCTTATTTCCAACTATAGTTTACACTGTTGGCTTTTAATTCAAACTGTCTTCATTCTTTCATCAAATATTTCATCGAGTAGTTTCCTGTCATTGTTAAAGCTTCCGAAATTCTTCGTAATATTTCTGTAAAATATGATTTCAAAGTTGCCTAAACAATAGCAAATGCATTTGATGATTAATCTAAAATAAAGAAGTTGTAAAAATAGAGGTATTAAGCAGTGTAGCTATAGAAATAAATAATTGAAAAACAAATTCTTATTAGTATATTAAAAAGTAAATAAATTCCAAGAATTCGAAGGTGAAAACAAAATTCATAAAAACCTGTGAGACTTTTATGAATACTAAATACGAGAACTGTTCGGTAAAAAAAATAATCACAAGTTTTAAAGATAATTTAACATTTCATGCATTGCAAGATAAATGAAAAGTAGTCGGTGTACGTTTCATTGTTATGGCATTTCTACTATGGTTTGGAAGCCAGTCAAATACGATTGTCTCATTTTCGCTTAAGGGAAAAATGGATATGATACGGTAAATATATTGAATTTCGTTTTTGCTTTTAAAGGATCGTCTACTAAGACTTATTTTTGGCTAGAGGAAACTTATGGAAACTCTGTGTTTTTATGCGGCATATTTAGAGGATGTTTAAAATATTTAAAGAGGAAATGTAATTGATTTCAAAAGAAGGTAATCCCGGTCCTCCAAGGATTTCTCTAACGAAAATAAATCATAACTCATTTATTATGCTTGTGAGGGAAGATGGTCAAATCACTTTAAGAAACCTGCCAGAAATACAAAACATATCATTGGATGCCACTGACGCATTCCAAGATTGCTCCAAGATTCCAAGATTGCTCATCATTATAACTCAAGAATCAAGTTCATGTGCATTTCCCGTCCTCATTCTTTGCATATCTCAGATTTAGTATTATGTGGTTATTTTTCTTTTCGTTGATTTGAAGATGCGTTCTCGGAGTAAGCTGAGTCATCAGAGACAGTCGTAAAAAAACTATGAAAGTGATTTTGAAAGACCTGTTTAAAAAAATAACTCACAGCATTTGCTTGAAGACTGGGGAAAAGGTGATGTAAATATTAGGATGTCCCATAATTTTCTCTCCTATTTCTAATATGAAATGAATACACAATATTTACTATTTCAGATATTTTTTGTTATATAAGAACCCATTTGCTTTATCATCTTCTTCCATCTCTCAGGAAGACTCATTTTGCCTTCTTTCCAAAATTGTTGTGTTTTGGACAAAAAATAACCCTCGAGGTGCGGTTTTATTTCGTTGTTGGATTTAAAGTGCTTATTATGAAGGGAAGTTTTAAGGACAGAAAGAAGTAATAATCAGATGGAGTGAGATCTGAAGAGTATGCGGGATGTGGTAAAACATCCCAATCAAACTGTAAGAGCTCTTACGATTAATGCAATATGTGGTCTCGCGTTGTTATGATGGAAAACAACGACTCGTCGGTTCATTAATTCTGGCCGTTTCTTTGCTATGGCAACTTTCAATTCATACAGTTGATGGCAGTATTTCGTAGAATTTATTGTTTCACCTTGAGGAAAAATTCGTGGAAAATTAAAACTTTCCAATCCCACCAAATGGACAAAAGAAATTTTTTGGGGATATAGGCCAGGCTTGGGATGTAGTAGAGCTCTGGTATGACTGAAACCGATGACATAGACGATTACTAGAATAAGCCTGCGTGTTTTCACAAGCAGAGCCAAATAAGGCCATTCATAGCGCAATGAGAAAGAAACTTTTGGGATACCCTGATACGTTACGTAATAATACGTAAGGAGCATTTTCAAAAAATGTGAAAAATAACTATAGGTATTTCTTTATTAATTTATGATCTTTCTTCATTGAAAAGCCTACATATAAAGTTACATTTCAGATCCTCAGTGGTTTGTTTGAAATCTCCTTGCTTAGTCATTCCTAGTAATCATTTAATAATAAAAGTTTTAAAAAATAATTAATTGCACACATAACAAGCGACTTTTATTAATTCTAAAATTAACAAATTTTATTTTTATGGAATTGTCACTTATTGTGTCTAGTTTGTTTTCACATTTCTGTATAACCAACAATATTAAATGAAAAAAAGATGGAAGAATTCAGGAAAAGGAATTTTGAAAAATAAATGTTTCTCATTTGACGAATAATATATATATATTAAGAAAAAGGGTTCAAGATTAAAAAATGAATTATAAAATGAAATATTTAATATTTTAAAGAATTTCTTATTTTATTTTGATTAAGAGATCTGTATTAAAAAATAAAAGTAAACAACATACTCTTCAGTTACTTTCTATTAGATGATTTTATTGAAATAAGATTTGTATAAATGAGAACACCTTGAAAAATACCTTTGTAAACATATAACTTTTAAAGCTTAATTTTTATTCATTTTTCTTGTACTTTTCTCGACAACAAAATTGGGGGGTAAAAGCAAATATAAAACTAGCTGAAGGCAAAATAGGATCAATGAAAATCGAGTTGTTTTAAAAATGATTACTGATCAAAGTTAATGCAACCATGCATAGTTCTTCAAGATTAATTCTTAATAAAAACAGAAATAGCAAACTATAATGTTGAAAAAGAATAAATCTAATTTCAGAATTCTAAATGAAAGTTTTCGCTTACTGTTATTTATTTAAAAATGATTAAAATCATTCCAGTAAAAACCGCTTATCTTCATAACTATTTTCTTCCAATTAATATTCTACTCGTCACCTTTCTTAAGTCCAAATGATCGCTAGAATTATTGGTTTTTATTTAATTTCAGTTAAATCGTGTAGACATATCTTCATGTCTTTGAATCCCTCAAATTATCAATCATTAAATTTACTATTTTAATCGCCTTATATATATTTTCACTGTGTACATTAACTCTTCTAATGAAGATATATCTCATGAAATTATAGTTCTGTTAGAAACAATAATATCCGGTTCATAAATTTAATAACTTTCACGGTATTGGAATTTTACTTTTTTTATTCATTTTATATACTACGGAAACACTGAACAGAATCCTTCTTGTTTAGCTTTTAAAAATGGAAGAATATCAGCTGCCTGAATTTCAGGACAATAATTTAATTTATTGTTGCAAATTAAGTAACATTTCTTTTTAAAAATTAAAGTTTTGTGAAAATTTTAACCTATTATTAAATCGGTATCATTAAAAAGGCAATTTTTTAATTTTCAAACGATATAAAATCTCACCTTGGAAGCTATTTATTTATTTATTTATTTTTGAAATTTCAGTTTAAAATTTTATAACTAAGCAAAATTTATAGTTTGTCTTTGATAACTTGTGAAAATAATATTTAAAAAGGTTAATTTTACACTGTTTCAAAATTTAACATTCTCTGTTTCTTGATACTATTTTCAAAGAATGCAAAGAGTTTGTTTTGTATTTTTTTTAATTCTAACTTCCAATATTAGATTACATTGTTGCTATTGCATTCGAAACATTTTCGTCGTTTCCTCAAATATTTAATTCCTTAATTTTTTTCATGGTTGGAAATTAAAGGAGATTTTTTTTATCATAATTTTGACAAAAAGTGTAGAAAATCACAGCGTATAAAAGACATTTTCTCCATATAGTTTGAAGAATATTCAGCATTTTCTGACAGATATGGTTTAAATAATAAATACAGAATACCAAATGTTTATAATACAGAAAAATGTTAAAAATATGACATATTAAAGACGCATTTTAGAGGCTTTGAAACATTTCGAGCACATATTTTCTAAATAAAATGTCAATTTTCCAAAATGATTTTTTTTTCCTTTAGAAATTTTGCAATTTATTTATAATAGCTAATTAACAACCTGTACCAGACAACAGTTTTCGTTAGCAAGATTTCATTAAATTTAAAATTTTAATAGATACTATAAGAAAAATAAAATATATGTATGAAAAATTTGTTTGGCATTTGATTATGCATTTTAATAAATATCTTCTAGTTTTGTTTAAAAGCAATAAAAATATTTTATAAAATTATAAAAATGCTTTATATTACCTGATCACCTTTTATCTATTTTTTCCTATAATAATCCCATTGTTAACAGATACTGTTACATAGTTTTTAAAAATCTTCGTTTCTTTATAAAGAAAAACATTTTATTTTTAGTTAATGTGTTGTTAATAAAGATTATTCTGAGCTTAATTATAATTATTTTTCTTTTCTTATTATTAATATAGATGAAGATAGATTAATATTAAATATATATTAATCTATCCTCATCTATAGATATGGACTATATATATATATATATATATATATATATATATATAGTATTATAGATAAAATACTAATATAGATAAATATATAAAATATTAATATAGATAATAAAAAAATTTCTGAACATAAAAGAAATATATTTCTCTAAAATGGTTTTTATTTAAAATTTTTATTTCATCAAATAAAAATGATGTTTTTTAGTTGTTGTTGTAATTCTAGTGAGTTCTTTTCAAACATTATGTATATGCATTTATATAAGGCTCTTATTTTTCTTGATATTCCGTTTCCTCATATTACTCTATTACATAACAAATCTCTAAATACCAGGAAAATTTATTTACTTCTTTTCAAGAACTTAAAACCAATAATTAGAGATTTCATATAAATAAGTTCCAATTCTGAAAATTGAGATAAAATTTTAATATAAGATAACAGAATTAATATTAATACATAAGATAAAAGAAAAATACATATTAATACATCAGATAAAAGAAAAATCACACTATTACTCATTTTAAGAATTATAATCCAAATTTTATTGTTACTCAAATTTAGATGAATGTTTATAATCTTTAATTTTTGCCCTTTAAAAAACACTCAATTTTAAAGAATTTTAGATACTTTTTTTACTTGCTTTATAATGATTTGTGTAAAACTCAGAACTGATCGAATATAGCTATTGCTAATATATATATATATATATCGAGAAGAAAGTTTTATACTGATAAATTAATATATATATATATATATATATATATATATATATATATATATTAAATTTCTATTATGTATTTTCATATTATGCATTTTAAAAAATAAGAACATTGATTGCTTTTATTTATATTCAATTCATTCATTTCGTAAAACTTTCTTCTCGAGCTTTTTCAAGCTTCAATATCTTACAAACTTGTCTTGTCATTTGAAATTCTTTGCTCTACCGGTTATTTAGGCGGGGGAAATGAATATTTTGAAACATGTTTTATTCATAAACTTAATTTATCAGTATCGAACTTTCTCATCAATGCCAATACTTCGATAAATATTACTAAAATAAACTTTAAATTCTATTTTATACAAAATAAGCATTAAAAATTTCGAAAGCTACTATTTTTTGAAATTAATCCATATTATTAGCATTCTTTCTATCAATATCGGTTTCGATTATTTTGTAGATATCAATAAAAATAATTATTAATCTTTTTATTTTAAATATAAAAAACACGAGACGAAATTTTAATTAGATTGGATTACTTATTTTGCTTTTGGTTTACAAAATTAATCATTATTTTAAATAAATTTTAGAAACTTCACATTTAAAACTATCATCAATAACAGGTTCTTTTATTGTTTGCAAATGCAAATATCAAAAGTTATTATGACGCTTTTATTGCATGTTTACTGTGAGAGTTCTAAAAAGTATATTAATAACTGAATTTATTTAGATAATAAACTATTCACGTCATATCGGAGTCATATCTAAATCTATATTCACGTCATACCTAAATCAATTTCAATTTCAGCATTTTCAAAAATTAGTTTTGAATCATTCCGAAATTAATGAATCGCATGCTTTGTATTAATTATTTGTATATTAATTATACAAATAAATTGCTTTAATTTTTTTCAATTTAAATTAATGGGATCTCAATAATAATTTTAATATTATCATTTTAAATTTACAAATAAAAATTTAAGTTAATATTTTATATTTTTATCTTATTGCCGATAATCATATTACATATAAAAATACATAATTGCTTCTTGAAAACAAAATCGGAATAAGATATATGAATTTGAAATAAAGTTTCGCTCAGAATCAATTTGAAAAAATATATTTTTAACAACTTCAAATTATAAAAAGACAAAATGTATCTTCCAACTATCTGAATTCTTTGTATAAAAAGGAATTTTTATATTCTTTTTGATAACGGGATTTCTTTTAAAGTTTAAATCATTCTTTGGGCAAATTCCAATATGTATTAGAAAGCTGAATTGACATCTTTTAGATTCTTCAAAGTAATGAATTGTTTTATTGCTTTCTTCAACGGCAAAAAAACTTAAAAAATAATAAATATTTTAAAAATTAAGAACAAGTAAGAAGAGAAAAAATTTGACATGAAAGCATTTTCGAGCACAAAACAATAAAAAAAGGAATCAAAAATCAAAGTTGAAAAAATGAATAAGTGTTTTAAAATCAGCCTCAAAAGAAAGGATTACAAGATAGAATGTTCGATGGCTTTTTCTTTATCAGTTATGAAATTTAAACTTATATTTCTCATTTTTCATTTTACCTAATGGTATTATTTTGCATCCGAGAAATCTTAAACTTTTACCATATTATTACAATTTCTATATTTAGTTGGGATTATATAATTGTATTTTATGATAGAACAATTTGAAAAAGATTTCATTTTCTGTATAAGCTCTACCTTATTCTTAGAGAAATTTTTAAAATTACAGATAAATTTAATTTTGCATTCTGCTGCAGCTAAGTGTGCAGTTTTTTTAAGAAAATTTAGTTGAATTTTATTTCAATTCAAATAAATTCAATTAGTATCATTTTTATCATGTAAGAACATGATGTTGTTTTGATTTAGGGGGTTTTGAAGATCGAAATTGCGTAGGCAATGAATAAAGCATAAATGGCAATTTTCATCATCATCTTTTAATCACATATATTTTTTACCTGCTTTCACCAGTATTACATTATTATTATGTATGCTTCTTTCAGTGAGGAGCTTTTAAAAGGTTGACCTGCTTTTACCAATTTTGCTGTATTATTCGTATGCTTCTTTGACAGCAGATGCGTTTTTAAAAGTTTGACATAGATGACGTAATTAAATAAAGAATCAGTTTGCTCTGACATTTTACTACAAAAGAAAATGTTTTTGATAGAAAATTTATTTAAAGTGTAATTTTAATTAAATAAATATAATTCCAATTAAATAAAGATAATTCTAATTAATTGATTAAAGTTTTAAATTAATTCTTGAAATGTTTGCTTATAATCGTTTCCCTAATTTTTATAGATTTATGTAAGTGTAAATTTAAACTAATAGGAAACATATAATTAAGACAATTGAAATTTATTTTGGAACATAATTTTTCCACCAATTATTTTAAGTTGAAGTTTTTTGGTTTAATTTTTATTCATCGGAAATATTTTAATAAATTTGAAATTTCTTATGCTTAATTTTTAATTATTTTTTTTAAAAATAAGAATTCATTTAAGTGTCATATTCTTTAAACATCTGCAATTACAAATGCCGTTTTTTTAACGAATCATAATTCACTTCGACTGCTCATTGTGTGGATCGACTTCTTTAACATCAAAAAAGTATTAAAAAATATTGAAATTTAAAAAAGAAGAAAGAAAAATATATAATTTTTTTAAGAGAGCACCGAAAAGGGGCTTCTAAGATAGCAATCTCAGAGGAATTTCCCCTGTCAGCCAATACACATTTATATTTCCTAATTCTCATTTGATCGAATGTGACTTTCTTTTCTCCGAGTAGCTTTAACTTCGTTAAAATTCAGATTTCCGATATTTCGTTGGGATTTCGTATTTGCATTTAATGAAAGAAACATTTAAAATGGTTTTATCTATTTTATTTTTATCATTTTTTTTTATTTCGAGACATTTCTAAAATGATCAAATAGCGATAGCTGGATTTTTCTTCCTTTAAAGAGTCTATTTTTGTCCGTAAAATGCTCTTAGATTTACTTCAAATTTTGCTTGTTGTGGGTTTTCGAAAATCTATGCAATGATTTCTACATTTATCCCAAATAAATAAAAGTGATAACATTCCAAAATTATATTTTGGGAGGGAGAGAATTATAAGTTTGCATTTTGTATCTTTAGCATTGAATTTTTAAAAGAGAAAATTGTTAGTAAAAAAAGCAAATATTGCACTTACATTCTTCATTTCTTTAATATTGTGTACTTTTCATAAAAGAAATTTGAAGAAGAGTGATATTTTACTGAAGGATATAAAATTAATTTTTTTATCAAAGGTTAATCGTTTTCTTCGACCATCCCAATGCAATAGAATAGTCATCTGAAAATAACGTAGAGTGATTCTATAACAATTTTAGCATGACCAAGATGAATTATCCATCTTTCCTATAGAATAATTCATATCATATAAAATTCTTAATTAATAATTTCATTTAGCACTGATTTCTAACTTTCCTGCTAACCTTGACATACAAATAGAAGAAACGTCCTGAAAACTTCATTTAAATTCCACACGAAATTACTCAAAATAGCAAATATAATCCCTGTTAGTGAAAGAACCACCTAGTTATAGATATAAATATTTTTTAAAAAAATTGTCCAATTTCAGGAGAAATTTGCATTATTATTAGATTTATATAATTAAAAAATAGGCGAAATGGTGTTAAAAACTTTTTTTACAATAATAACTTTGGAACAACATTAAAGGTCAACTTAATTTTTGTTCATTACAATTCTAATTAAAATTTCAAAAAAAAATCACTCCATGTTGCACATTTTTACTCCCTAAAATATATATATACCAAACGTGATAGCTTTAAGTCAAATGATCTACCCTGTAGAGTTTCAAATTATACACACACATTCATCTTTATTGTTAAAAAAGACAGAAAATATATTTATAAGTAATGGGAAAAGATGTCAATAAGATCTATTCTTGTTTGTTTCATAGGCTTCTAATACATCATGTCAATTTATTTTTTCAAATCAAATTTCACAGCATAGAAAATATACAGTATGCATCTAGTTTAAGAGAAAAAAGAATCAGATATTAAATAATTTGCCTACGTGTAATTGATTCGATTAGTGATAGTAAAGAAATAATAAATAAAAATAAGGAAAGGGAGGTATAATTAACATTAGTTGAGATAGAGAATTATCTGCATAGTTCTAGAGTAACCGGACTATATAATCTTCTATGAATGATGATCCATTCATTTCGAAGTATGGCATACACATACTTGTATGGTTCTTCAGAAAAGATTAACCGTAATTTTAACCTCTTGCATTTGAAAATAGTTATTTAGTTAGCATTGGATATGCATAAATAAGGCATTTATGTTTATTGTTTGGTTCATACAACTAAGTCGTCTGCTTTTTTGATATGAAATAAAATTAATGCCATTCAGAAAATTTTAAACACGTTGTACATAATTGAATAAAAGAGAAAAATTAAAAAAGAGCAGAAAAATTCAATGTTAATAACAAATATTGTAACGAAAGTAGCTTAGAAACAGTTTTCATATAACAAAACATAATTAAACTTTATAATCAAATCAAATAAAAAAAATTATGGAGTTATTCCATGTTTATTTGATATTCATAAGTCATGTCCTGTTGATTTAATCTTGGAATTCAAAATTCTCTTTGCCGAACGTGACATCAAACGTTGTGGAGAACCATATTTCATACGAAATACCCAGTTAGATTTTCATGTGTATGTGTCAATGAGCTCGTTTAAAAAAGAAGCAGTAATTTTAAAAACTCGTATTCGTGTAATAATATTATATCTAGATAAAATCTGCATAAAGTATTTTAAATTTATAATTTTCTAAAAGATCAAAGATGTTTGAGTGCTGCTTTGCAAAATAATTTATGCTAGATTGAACTCTGTATGCATATTACAGTTGTAGATATTTTTATATGGCACAATATCCCAACTTCTTCATTCATTTATTATGATGCTATTTTTCATGATATTTTTAAAAATCCAAAGAAATTATTAAACAATATTTCATATTATATTTATTATTCTATTTCACGATATATGTGTGTTTATGACATACAACTATGCAAAATACATAATTTAAGCATTTGTATATATACATGCACTATTTAAAAGTAAGCAAAAAATAGGAAAAACTTAAAACTAATTAAATTTACTAAATTTGTAAATTGAAAACTTTATTTCAGCTTCGAAATTTCAATCTTTTTTTTTTCATAATGTTTATAAATATATGTTTATTAGCAGAAAAGGACTATCAATACATTTATTTAAATAGACAAACGTAATGTTAGAACTTACTTCCTTGAAAACGTCTTTAAAATTTGAAAACTTCTCACTTAATGCTGCCATTTTCATTTCAAAAGTGGAAGATATAACTAATTCAATTGAACTCAGTGAAGAAGGGATAGTCTGGACTAGTTTAACGCTACTTATTATCCGTCTTTGAACTGTCAAAGGACTAGCGATAGGCAGGCCTTTAGAGCTCAAATCTGCGGAAGAATTGCTTCAAGGCCTCTTTGTGAAACCTGCATAATCCGTCATTATGCCAGCCAGGACAATTCCTCTCGCATCTGGCAGCAGGAGAATATATTCCGCGCTTTATATATTGCAGTACAAAGTTATAGCTTTCTTCAAACAATCAATAAGGAAATATTCATTCCTTGAACTCAGTTACGTGGTTTCATTTCGGGGCAATATTTTCTTAAGTAATGCACTACTTTAAAAGTTTGAAATGGAAGTTTCCGATACAGTTAGTATATTATTAGGTTTTGTCAGTGATGATGTCTATTTCTAAATTATTAAAGCAAAATAAAAACCTTCGGTAGTTGTTAAGACGAATCTTGTGAATTAAGCTGTTATCGCCATATTGTGACGTTCCTATGAAAAGTCCTGAAAAAAAATGAGAATTTCAAAGCATAAATTGTTAAAAATAAATTGGGAAAAAATGATATACATTTATTAACACAAAAATAAAATCCTTCTTTTAAAAACAATTCATAGACAATAATGAATTGTGATAGTGTATGTCTTGTTCTCTAAAATTCAATTACTTTCAATCTGTAATTTGATTAATTCACAAAGTTAGTTTGAAGCATAAACGTGCAATCAGAAGTATGTTTGTCATTAATTATTAAATAGTGATATTTTCTCAAATTAAAATTATTCCCACACACATTACATCTTTTTTGAAGTTACTAGGATGTGAAGTTGTCTACAAATTGTGTAGGATTATTAATTCGTGTGCATGAGCGCATGCGCAGGTGTGTGTGCTAAAATTAAAAATGCATAGAGAAATAAAAGAAATTAATAAATTGTTTTGATTTTTGATAAGAAATTTAATGCTATATTGCATTCAATATAGAGTATTTTCCTTTTTATAGACATTTGTGTATTTTCGAATTATTAAAATAGAAAACCAAAGTGAAAAATTTGGCTTTCTATTTTCTAACCTCTATCTTCTTTTTTGTATCTAATTGAAATAGTAAAACATACGAAGCTACTAATCAGAATTTTTTATGGGAAACGAGAATTGTATCGATGTAGTTGTTGTGACTTATGGCATTTTACAAGGTCGCTGACAATTATTTGTCAGATATTTAAGCCGAATGAGCGTCTCTTGTTTTTTCAGTAGCGCCAACTAAGCGTCGAGAGAACGACTTAGCTACACAAACGTCACAACACTTTTTACGAGGCGGACTTCAATCATGCATTTCATTCACAGATCGTAATTTAGACCTGAACCAGAGAACGATAACCTCTGAATCAGTGGTATTTCTCTCGACATGGAGAACTTTGTGAACACGACAGATTTATACGTGCGCCAGACACCACACACACGGAGAATCTTCGCCGGGAGGGGTTCGAACTCGCAAACCAAGTTATGCGAATACAAAACCCTACCAACCAGGCTCTCCCGACCCACCTCAAGGTAGTAACAGTAGTTTGTTTCCACGTTTCGAAAATATGCGCCTTCAAAGTTTCAGTGGGGTTAATAGGTTTTAAAAATTTCAAAACAATGGCAAAAATAATTTTTAAATAAATTATAAAAAATATTATGAATAACACTTAATATAAAAGCTATAAATAAATTCCTTATGAGACGACAGCTATGTTATGAAAGATTGTGCAAATCGAAAAGAGGCTTAAAAATTGTGTAAATGAAAATTTTGATGGTTTTATTTTCAATTCTTCTTCAGAATCATGCACGTTCAGACAAGTCGCATGTTAAAAATATTTACGGTTAATCCATCCTTCATTTTTATAATTTTCATTATCTTTGAAAGAAAAATGCAAAACCTATGTACTATTTATTATTGGATTATATTTGATATAATATACAAAAAAGGCTTTATTAAAATTTCTGTATTTATTTGAACTACTTTTTTACTTTCTTATTAAATATAGGAGGAGCAAATATTGTAATTGTAAAAAAATTCATCCACAATATTCTAATAATTTTTTCGATTTCTAAATCCAAAAGATCATTTATTATTTTATAAAAAACATCTTTTTTTCGGAATCATTTCTCTTTGTTACTTTTTGGAATCATATCTGTCTGTTAATATTTTAGAGTCACATACATTGTTACTTTATGGAACTACAGCTGTCTGCGAATTCAAAACCAAATAAGATAGACATATGAAAAGTGGTATGTGTTCTCTCGTTAAATTAAAACCCTTTAAATCAAAATTATAGATTTTTTTAGAAATCAAAATAAAATTTTAGTCCGTTTAAGTATAGAATTTCTGTCTGATTATCTGTCTTAGAGTAAGTGAATACGATAAATCAAAAACGCAACAAGATAGAGAGATGTAATTTGATTGCCATCTTTGCACCGAAGTTGTAAACTTTTATTAGATCTGACCCCAGTCGTTCAACTTAAGAAGTTCCAAAATGTTAACTGGAATCGGAAGAGAGGAAGTAAAACACAAAACGTACCTAATTATAAAAGTATACAAATGCCGGGATGAATTTTATTTGTAAAAAGTATAAAATATATAAGTTTCGGGCTCTTTACTATATTGTACACGACATAATCTGAAAATTTCTGGAGAAATTACATTGCATAGTCTGAAAAATTCGTCCACATTCTTCGAAATTTTTTTAACTGGAATGTAAATTTAATGTAAAAGCAAAATTTTCATTCATAATTTAAGTAAGATAAAAATTATGGGCTAAAAATAAAATGAGTTAACTTCTGCTTATAAACCATTTTGGGAATTTAGAGGAAAACTCTTCTTATCAATTTCTGAAAGGCCAATTATAATAACTAAACACAATTTGGCTAAGGCATTAGATAATAAATAATCTTAGAACTGTAAAAATTTATTTAAGTTCATTCATGCGGTCCGTAGGGAAGTATATTTTCGAAAAAGCAAAATAAATATACTTCTTTACTTATCTTATAAGAGAGAGAAGAAACAAAAAAATGTACAGGTAATTTATGTTTAAAACTTTATTCCGCTGAATTTACTGTAAAATAATTTTCCGCTCATAGCTTTTAAAATTGTAGATCACATTTTCACATAAATTGAGAAACGAAAAATAAAAAATTCTTCAGTATAATGCTGCAGATAAAAGGATTATTATTAAATATGCGTGGAAAGCATTTTATAAAAGGATAAAAAGATGATATTATTCTCTAATTTGGATATAAAAAAGTAGCTAAAAATCTCAAAAAGAAACTAAAAATACAAGCGAATAAAAATAAAGGAAAATTACAGGTCAGTAACAGTTCTCCATGGTAGCATCTTTAAAAAATATTCCATTGATTTCTTAGTATTTAAAGTACTTAAAATATAACATATGATTAGTATTCATGTTAACATTTTAATTGAGTCTGAACATTTCCATGAAAGATTAAAAAATATGTATATAATTTATAGACACATACCAAATAGCAAACCATTAAGCTACGTGAATTGTAGAAAACTACTTATTAAAATATTAAGTTCAGAAATTACACTAAAATATTTAATTGTATACTAGATTTCACAAATATTAGTGATTTTTGCATAAGAATGTGTAGTAACAAACATCTCACATGATTTATAGAGAAGTCGCTCGGATAACGAAGCAATATGATTTTCCAAACTAGGATTATTTCTTTAATGGCCGAAACTACATTTTTAAGTGACTTAATAATCAATGTACATAACCTCCAATTACAGACGATCGAAAATCTATGAGCATTTAATCAACACAAAGCAATAAAACCACTAATCGTCGAAAGTAAGAGTATTCTTCTTCGCTCATGTGTCTGTTAATACGATTCGATTGGGATCATATTGGATAGTCTTGCAGGAAGTGTTCCTGAATTATATCTGTGTATCATCTGTCTAAATATAGTCTCTCGTACTTCTAGTTAACATGATTACTCTGCAGCTAATCATACAGTACATGTGAAATGCGTTTTATGCAAATATTATTCAACTGCCTATTTGCGATTTACCTTTAATACCTATTAACGATCTTTTCCCACCCATTTTACACATTTTATTTACAAGGATTTAAAGAAATTCACTTACATTGAAAATCACATTAATTCGTTATCATAGCTACTCTTCTATAAATAAAACAAAATGTTGACTACTACATATTTTTATGTAAAAATTACTAGCATTTGTACCAGAGAATTGAAATCTAAAATATGCTTAAATATTTTACTGCAATCTCTGAAATTAATCTTTTAATAAGTAGTTTTGCACAATTTCCATGACTTAATGGCCTTATATGTCACTTATGTCACTAAATTATATATTTAAATTTCCATATAATACGCCACTCTTAATTTCTTTTATCTAAGTATTCACACATAAACCAGAAATGTGAGTTTAATTTTTTAATAAAAGACTATTTCTCTGTACAGGGCGTCTCTCTTTCTCGCAAAAAGCTTAATGCCTGAAAAATTATTTCGTTAAATGCGCAGTAATTGATATAAGAAATGTTAATCTAACGAATTGTCGAACTGAAACAGTACATTAACTTTACTCGGACATAATAATGAATGGTTACTAAGTGGAAAAGTTTGTTACCAGTTCCTTTTTTTAAGAAGTAATCTTCTTCTTATATTCTTCTGATTTCACTCCAAAAAAATCCTATTCTGATTTATTTTATTTTGCCTAAATGACTTTTGAAGGAGAATGAAAAAAAAATTGTTTTAATCATTTAGTCGAAAATCATTCATTTCTAATTAGATTTTTCACTTGTAACGCACGAAACACTTTTAGCTTTTAAAGTTAATTTTCCGATGTAAAAAAAGAAGAAAATTACAAGGAATTTTAGGAAACCTAAGACACATTCTTAAATCTAAAACGAAATAAGCTGAAAGAGTATGAGAATCAAAAATGGTGGGAAACACGTCTTTGCTGATTTTCCCTTTTCGTTTGTCTCTTTTTGTTAGAGAAATCTATTGATTCATATTCTCATTTATAAAAATTTCAAATATTTTCTGATTAAAACACTTTACATTTTTAAATAATTGTTCTTTTTGTTTTAATGTAAATTCTACGTTCAGTTATGCAAGTATTCTAATACTCACCCTGATTTTTGCTTTCTGTGCTATTTATTAATAGCAACTCGAAATGACATTTCTAGTTAAAACAAGATCATCATCAAACTACAGATATCCGCTTAATTTACATTTGCGCAATTGCTTTTTATACAAAAATAAATGACAAATACTGCATAGTAAAAATTAAAATGCATTTGAAACAGTGTTAATAAAAACACGTCTGAAAAGTTTGATTTGAAATGTATTTTCAATGGGCTGGGGAATAAAGTTTTTCCTTAGACGTGCACTAATAAAGCCACAAATTTCGTTCCAATCGAGTAATGAATCGGTAAAATATGAGCATAACTTTTAATCTCATACTAAGGAATAAAGATTTTAAAGTTTCAAGTTTTTAGTTTTTTGAGAAGCTTGTTTTAAGCTTGTTATAATGAATCATCAGAAGTGAGTTTGAAAGAAACTCGATCCAGTATAATTTATGCGCGATGCAAAAGTTTTACGAATTTTTTACGAAATTATATGCAATAACTCATAAATGGAGTATTCCAGATGATTTGGGATTTGTGAGTATTCCTATTAGAGGAATATGAACAAGAAACTGATCCACTTTCCCTTTGATTTAGAAACTTTTAATTGTTTATAAAATTAAGATATATAATATTTAAATCTGTTTTTCTCTGATCTTAGTGTCTGTAAAACATGGTTTTGATTTCTTTTAATCATTCATAAAAATTCAAAAAATTACTTCTTCAATTATCTATAAATATTAAAGAATCACATGATTTTTTAGGTCATTAGTAGGGCATATATTTAATGTTTTAAAGAAATTTGAGAAAAAGGATTTTTATTTTTATAGCTATTCTAACAAATAAAACAAGATATTTTAGAAGATTGCTCAGCTTTTGAATGAATGGACTTATCATATAATTAGGTATTAAAATATAAATATGTCCATACAATGCAATAAGATAATACATTCGATTAATATAAAAGTCGAAAGACGCGATACCAAAATAAGGACAATAATAGATATTATTATATTTGCCACAATTTAACTTTTAAAAAGCAGACATGCGGCAGCTATAATTTCAGATGTAAAAGCATTTTTTAAGCATTTATGAGTTGCATAAACGTTTAGTTTCTCCTATTATTTTACCCTCTATTAATTTCCTTGACTGAGAAAAACCTTCCGCAACCCAAATCAAAGACCCTAAAAAATTGCTAAATGAGTGAATATTCAAGAGAATTTTCCTTTTCAAAATCATAAAAATTTTGATCACGTTTCCAAATTCCAGATTAATACTTTTGACACTTATCCATAATCAATGCCGCTTTACGTTTAAAATTTCAGTAAGTGTCGTAATTTGATCTTCCTTTTAAAAGCCTTTTGAATATCTGAAGATTTTTTTAAAGTACTCTTCTACCAATAATAGAATTAATTATAAATGGATTTTAAAGACTGCGATTCTTTTAAAAATTCTTTACACCTTTAACCAACTTTGTACATATAAACATAGATCGATGGATATATATTGATTTCAATTATTTAAAAAGTAGATAAGCTATTAAAAATTTAATTAAAAAAATGGGTGAATTTACATTACAAAAGAATTGTTACAAATGGGCTCGGTCAAAACTGGTACAGGAAACCGAATTTCATCTGTGAAATCCTAAATACAGCAAACTTAAAAAGCATATTTTAAATGTTTTAAAGTATCAAATTATTTCAAAATATGTGAATATGGAACCTTTAAAAATGCACAAGTTCAAACATTACCAATTTATTGAAAAAAATAAACCCATTCGGTAAAAACTAATTATTGTTTATTTGATTAATCAGCAATGCGTGACAGTTTGTTTGTGCGCACTGGCATCAGTGTCCTTTTTTTTATATTTTATTCATTTCGTTTCGAATCATAATGTTCTGTGAATTCATTTTTCCTAGCCAATTGTGATTAATTCTTTGCTTCTTATTTTTTTAAATGATGTTTTATGAAAGTGTAACGTTTTAGTAAATATCAAAGGATTTCCTTTAAGTGATACCATAATCAAAGGAGAAATATATCTGATTGTTATCGGTACACTGTGTTTTCTTCATTTATGAGGTATGGAGTGTTTTGGATTCAAACAATGTTAACCTAACGCATCTAACAATTATCATGTGAATAAATTCGTACAATCAAAAATACTGAACGCTATAAATATTATTCGTAATTTTCTTCCCTATGAATTATTGTTTTAATTTCACTTACACAACAGACTGGAAAATTAATAAATTATTTATTTTTACGTCCATTGCAAAAAAAAATGTTGAAGCATTTTCTTGCAAGATTTTCGATACTGAATATAATCAATACCGTATACCGGAATGGCTTCATAAACATCTTATTTTGCATTTTTAAGCTTAACAGGTGTCTATCAAGCCTTTATAGCTTCAA
>JAPMOR010056998.1:0-11101 GCA_026543865.1 Argiope aurantia | reverse complement strand
CTCCAATAAGAGAAAGAACGATAGCTATTTTTCTTTTCTTTTTTTTTCCTTCTATTATTTCTGCCAGCGTGATATCAACGAAAAAGAATGCTATAGGGTCATAAAAAAACCGACGATAAAAAAAAATGTACTATGCATAAAACAAATGGACCATATTGAAGCCTATAGCATGCTTTTTTTTGTTATCAATATTTTTATTGCTTAATAAACCGCGTTGGGATTTTCCGATGGTTTCTAAGGTATTGTTTTTTAGGGTGGGAACTTTTTTTTTTTTTGGAGGACTTCATAACGAGACTCTTAAAGGCTTCATTGGTCCCTAGAATGTTGGATAAATAGCGATTTTTTCTCTCTCTCTCTCTCTCTCTCTCTCTCTTTTTTTTTTTTTTTTTTTTTTTCGTATTTATTTGGTTGCTTAGATGGGTAGCGAATCAGGAAAAAGGGACTTTTTGTTTTCTAGAAATACATTTTTTTCATTTTTTTTTCATTTCCAGTTCAAATAGAAGAGAAAAATATTACTTCGGAACATGAGTTTTCTTTTCCTTTTTTTTTTTTCTTTCTTTCTGTTACTGTTTTAATATCTTGAGGGAAATTGTTGGTGGTTTCATTATTTACAGCTACGGTGAGCGATCGGTTTGAGTATTCAATTTTTTTTTGTCGGTAAAAAACAGATAAAACCAAAAGAAACCCCAAACTCTTTCATATTTTATAATTTTTAGATATAATAGAAAGTTTTTCTATCTAATTCAGGTTTCTAAACTGATATAACGGATAACAAGCGTTTTATTCTTGTTAACGGAAGCACATAGTGACACATACTAAAGAGATTCTTAAACTTATTGAAGTGGACGAATTTTTTACCATTAATCTATCATACAAACTCCAAATATAAATCTCACAGTTGTCTATTACTAACAATGAAAGTGTGTGTTTGTTGGTTTGTCTATAGGTCAGACTGTTTGATATAAAGCTACGAAAATCGGCACCTTAGAGGGTGAAAATATGTACCTCCGAACAACTTTAAAAAAATTAATAAGAAATGTAATTAATTAAAAACTAAGCGAATTTTTTTTTACCATAACGCCAGAAAATATTGCAACCCAAAAATGATTTTACATCATCTAAAAATCCAAAATAAAAAATAAATAAAATAAAATAAATAAATAAATAAGTCATATCATTGACTCTCCGATCTGCCGAATGCACACGGATGAATAAAATTGAATGATCGGATCGTCGCTACAGCAAACACTGGCGGGAACTGTGGGTGAGCCCTAAGGGCCATCACCGGCCACCGTACAACCTTTTCCTAAAGAAGTACGTGCTGTAATCAATGGGAGGAGCCAGACCCACATTTTTCGTGTACCCTCTAGGGTGGAGAGAACCAACCACCATGCCGGAAGCTTCTCATCCTCGCTTCGAGATGCATAAATAAGTAAATAATTTTTTCTGTTACCCTAATTTTTTGTCGTATAATTTCTAAAAAAATAATTTTTTAAAAACACTTTAAGCGTATTTTACAATAACATATTTCAATGATTAGGTGAAACTTACAGAGTTTTCATTATTACTAGTAATATTGCCTCTTGGCTTCATCCGATCACGTGAGTTTCCTGAGATGACAAGAAGCATGAGCTACAAAAAAAAAAAAAAAAAAAATCCAAAATGATACTTTTTGGAACTGATTAATTGTAGCCACCTTTCACCAAAAAAATTCATTTAAATATTTTGTTTCACTTTTTTTAATGGTTTCTTTAGCAAAATATTTCTAAATTTCAAATCTTGGCAGATATATAGCTCATAGTATTTTATAAGTCTTATACTGTTCATTGTCTATGCATTTTTCTAATTTTCTACTTATATCTTTATACATACTTGGAAAAGTTTCAAACTTTAGGAATAAGCATTACTTATTCCTGAATTTAATTCTTTTTTTTTTAACTAAAATAAAGATTGTTTTCATTATTAATACTAATATTTCCTCGTGGTATTTTTCTCTATAGTTAATTATCAGGATGTAAATATTTAGCTAATTTTTGAAGGTTGAGTAGTTTTAGTATAAAAAAATGTTTTTAACATTTTTTTTTTAAATTTTTGTTTTACTTATAAAAAAGATTTAACTTCAGGAATAAGCAATGCTCAGAAATTCTTGTAGGGCATTAATTTTAAACTTTTTTAAGTATGTATAAAAATATGTAAAATAAATGCACAGCACAATGAATTGAATAATATAAAACTTCTAAAATACTATGAGATATGTGTCTACCTTGATTTGAATTTTAGAAATATTTTGCTAAGGAAATCATTAAAAAAAGTGAAACAAAATTTTTGATTTTTTTTTATCAATCACTAACCGCTTAACTGTTTTGCCCGAGTGCCATACGTGTATCGGTTTATTGAATTTTGATAGTTGTAAGCAAAAACTAAACCATTCATAGCGATTATAATTCAATATTGAAATTACATAGCTAAGTCAAGTGTTCAATAGATTTCCATTTGAATCAAAATAAGAAAATATTCCCAAAATAGTTGGCGTCATCTTATTGGAGAGTAAAGAAAATAAAATAGTTAAGTGGTTAATCCCGGAGAACTATCTGATTACTAAAGGTGGTTACGATTATACATTAGTCAGTTCTAAAAAGTTTCATTTTGTGCTTTATTTTTTTCTTTTGTAGAGCATGTTTCTCGCCATCCCCGAAAAGTCACGTGACCGTATGAAAGACTATCATGTATGGAGCATGAGCTTACTTGAACCAATAGCAAAGTGACAAGTAAAGGTGTTTTAAAAGTTTTTGCTTGGATTCTTTTCACCCTAATGCATTGTTTGTTTTAGTATTTTGGATCTTTCCTCCATTATTATTACTATTATTGCAGAGTTTTATTATAATTTACAACCAGTTATTACTGATTGTATTTAAAACCGTATTATTGAATATATAAAGTATAGCTACTCAACTTTAGGAACTAACTGAAACTTCAATTTCTTTTATAATTTTTTTTCTGAATATAATTTTATGTTTTCTTGCAGCAAACTGATACAAGTGAAAACGAAGTATCATTTAAATAGAATATTACTCCAATATTCCTAATTAATTTTTCTAGTTATATATTATATTGTTTGAAAATTCTAAAAAAAAAATATGTCGTTATATAGTTTTAAAAAGTTTGATTCTATTATTAAATATTATGTAGATTTAGTTTTAAAGTTTTTAAAAAATTATTTCGTTTAAAATGGTTTTGAAATTTGAAAATCTAAAATCTTTTTATACGCGAAATAACGAAACCTGTAATTCATACCTGTAATTAAACGTCTTATCAGAATTTTCTTCAGTAAATTGATTATATGGAGAATGAAAATCAATACAAAGATATGATGTAAGAAGTTAAAGAGGCGAAATTTGCATTGTTCTTAGGGTCTTAGAGATCTTCATCTGCAGCTGCATGTAGTTGCATGCACCTGCAGCAACAAAATGTACTTATTACATTTTAGTATATTTTGAAATTCATCCTACTCTGTTAAATTTTAAGTTTTCAAAATTTATTTTTCTTGTTTTCCTTTTGTAATTTTTATATTCCCTTCGGTATTGTAAATTTTCTTTACTTCTATATAATTCCTGTTCTACTTCTTGGTGGAATGTTCTTTTCTTGAAGGCCCAATCAATATTTCTAAACCCAAATGGTTGAACTCACTTGATGTTGAATAAATAAAAGGTTACAAGTTCGAATCCTTGATTCTGCGTTCTATTCCTACAGAATGATAAAAGTCATAGATCATTATGATTTATGGCTTTTATAAATGCTTTGAAAAGTTTCAAAATTTTATTTTTAATAGAGATGCCAGATTTAAAGATTTAAAAATGAGGATATATTCAAAATTAGTGATTGCATATTAAACTCTATACTAGTAATTGATGAATCTTTTATTTTTTGATAGAAATGCAACCTTCACCACCCCCCCTTTTTTTTTAAAAATTATTTCTTTTATTTTCTGAATTGAAATTTAGGCAATTGTAATTGGTTTTTAGTCCTCGCATTAAAACTTTCATTACGAATTTGGAATCTTTTACAGGTTGATTATAAATGAATATCCCAACTTTGCATGTCTGTGAAAAGAGAATGAAACAAGGCAGGACCTTGTTGTCCATCGGAAATCAAAAATGACGATTGAAAATTTAACTCAGCACAGTTATAAGTGTCCAATGTGAGCCCCTCCAGAAATGTGAAGGATATCGAAGCGATATGATAACTCATCCCACATTTTTTTTCCTCCGTGCTTGTTGTGAAGTTTTAAAGGATGCAGATATATGCTTACGGAAAATTTGATTTTTTTTTTCTGAAACTTCATCCAACAGCAGGTGTTTGTTCTTTTGTTACTAACTGAAATCGACGGATTGAAGGCATGCATATCAACTGGCTTTCAAAGTCATCAGAGATGTTGAAAAAGTACGAGATGGGTTATCGTATCACCTTGATATCATTCGTATTTTTGGAAGTGCTTGTAATCAACACTTATAACTGTGTTCAATTTAAATTTTGAACTATTATTTACGATGCACAACGTGATTGTTCATTTTTTGGGTGACTTTTAATAGCCCTGGGAAGTTTCGATATTCATTATTATCATGTTATATAGCTTACAAATGCTGATGTCCATTTCATCCCAATAAATACCATCACTGATGCAAAAGTCTGTCAAATACCAGATACAAGATCCAAAACTCATTGAAAAGATAGTCTCCGCAAACCAACTCATCCGGTTGGAGAGTATCAAAAAATAAACCCAGTCCACTAAAGGAAACAAACCGATGGCTCGTATCCAGTTCATTTACTGTGAGGGTTTTCGGATTACCAAATAGTACAATCAAATAGTATATAGTAGAAATGTCGGTATTTTCAAAACTATTCACCAACAGCAAAACTTTAGATGATAAGAACTTTGAGCAATCGGCATGAAATTACGCTTGTGCATATATTGTTCAAGTGACAAATATCACAAAATGAAGAATTTAAACCTAATAAAGGTTTATAATTTATGTTATTTAATCCAGACAGCTTTACCTATAATATATCCCTATATTGTTTTCGTGCATTCTGCCTCTTCTAACAGTTTATACTGGTATGCGTCAGGTTTTTGTTGTGGTGTTTTGACGATGAAAGTTGTTTTTCAAACGCAAGTCCATATTAACGCATAATAAACTTATTTTCAATATTAAAACATAACAAAATGAGAACCTTCAAGCCGTACCTGGATTAAATGCGTACCCATGTATCCGCTTCAGAGTAAAAAGGACAGATAGAGTTTAAGAAAATAAATCGTTAGTTAAAAACATCCGGTTAGGATGGCAGCGCATCCTGATTACGTCCTTCCTCACATTCAGTCGAGGCTCAATTTGCAGTTAACAATTTCTAATTTGTATTTGATTGATTTTTTAAAGATTGATTGCCATTCGTCACACTGCATTTACACTGGTGTGCAACACTTAAGCAACAGGTATGTTTTTTGCCATAACTTCACGAGAAATCATCTGAGAGACATGAAATTCAGAAATGAGATGCAGCATTTTGTTCTGCAAGAATGAAGAAAGCATAGTTGCGCAGAAATGAATATAATGCATACAGTTTGGAATCAAACAAAAAAAAGCTTTATTGAACTTATAGCATCGTTACACATGATTGTCTGTCCAAGAGGAAGAACAGCAAGCAGATGTTCCTTAGTATGGGATATGCCCTCCCGTTACTGCAATGGTTGCTTCGCACCGTCTCCCCATACTCAGCACCAGATTGTCCAACAGTTCTTGAGGTAAGTGTGCCCATTCCTCAATCAGCATCAGTTTAAGTTGTCGGGTGTTCCCAAGAGGATGTAATCGTGCCGCAAGGCGTCTCCCCAAAGCATCCCACACATGTTCTATCGGATTTAATTCAGGGGAGCACGCCGGCCAATCGATTCGAGTGATATCTTCACTTTCCAGGAGCTTCTCAACAGTATGAGTCCTGTGTGGCCGTGCATTGTCATCCATAAAAACGAAGTCTGATCCAATGGCACCTCGGAACAGACGCACATGGGGAAGGATCACCTCCTGACAATAGCGATCTCCAGTTACAGAACCTCTGTCGAAAACGTGGAGCTCAGTCAACCCGTTCATCATAATACCTCCCAAGACGATAACTCCAGGACCACCGAAACGGTTTCTTTCCGTGATGTTACTGGGATGAAACCGTGTCCCGACCTCTTTCCAAATCAACTGGCGTTGGGAATCGCTTGTGCCACTAAAACGACTCTCAACTGTAAAGAGGACACGGCTCCATTGATGAGATGTCCAGTTTTTGTGCTCCCTGCACCACTCTAAACGGTGCCGCCGGTGGGAAACTGTCAAAGGGATGCAGCGTTCAGGACGGCGGGCGAATAGGCCACCTTTGTGAAGGTGTCTGGACACAGTAAAACGCGACACTTGTCGCCCCGTTGCTGCGCACAGTTGCTGAGCAATGGCGCTTGCTGACTGGTTTCGGGTTCTTTTCGCCTGCAGGACGATATATCGGTCATCCACTGCAGTTGTTTTCCTGGGGAGGCCACCACCAACCTTTCTCACAGCTGTACCTGTGGTTTGGAAGGCTTTCCAAGCTCGCGAAACGACACTTTTGTTGATTCCGAACTCTTCAGCTACACTGGTCACACTACGCCCCTCCTCCAGCTTTCCGATCATTCTTCCACGTGTGAAATCGTCCATGTGATTTCTGCTAGCCATATTTCACGAATTAACTCACGTGCACTTGCAGCGAATGTCTTTAATTGCGTCTCCGTCCTTCCTTTTATTGTAGTGTTGAGCTGCGTGCCCCTTCCGCACGTGTTTTGCGTACGCTCACGTCGCCTGTGACGTTTTGTTCCTGATATTTGAATACGCATGACCTTTCTCTTGAATTACGTGTTCATTGCAAGAACTCCTTTTCTGCAATTTCATGGCTGTCTGCTTAAAATTTGCATTGTTGCTTAAGTTTTGCACACCAGTGTAGTTTTGAATCATCCTTCACGTGTATTTGAATGTAACCAAATGAAACAGAGAAGCAAATGACAACTCTCCTTTTATGTAAATAGTAGTGTTCACTACTTAAGTGTGTGCAATTTTAACCAATCAACACCGAATCGCATCTATATCTCTATTTATACTAATAATAATGATGAATATGTGCATGTACATATTCAAGTTGGTGTTCTGCAGACCAAACCGTTTTACTTGCAGCTGCACATATATACTCTGTAATGCGAGAAAGGGCATCTTAGAGAGATATTTTTAAGTTTTAATTAATCAAAAATTAAGTTGAACTTTGTGGGTTATCCACTATAACATCCGAAAATTTTACTGCACAAAAAAAAAAAAAAAAAATTTACACTGCTTCGAACTTTTAAAAATTGCTTTCATAATAATTTTCTTGCCGTACAGATTTTTTTTAAATTTTGGCAATTTTTAAAAATATTTTTAACATTATTTTGAACGATATATTACATTGTTGTCCTGAAATTCAAATAATTTTCATTATTTCATGAGATATTTCATAGTGTAATTTTCTCCCATTAAAAGCTAAAGAAGAAACATTCTGTTTAACATCTGTATAGTTTACAAGACGAATAACAACAACAACAAAAGTGAAGTTACAATAGCGCGAGAATTAGACGATAAATGAATCGGGCAATTCCATTTTTAATAGCACAAGTAAATACTCTATAAGACGATTCGTATATAGAATGAACAGAACATTTGTAAGACCATTAAAAATTAAATGGCTTTAATATTTCGTAATTTGGGGGAATTATGGGCATAAGGTTATGCCACAGCGAATAATTGAAATTAATTATAGCTAATATCTTTGGCGAATCAACTGGTCACCAAATGTGGCTAGTCAATAATAAAAGGAAAAATAAATATATTACCAAAACGCTGAAACGATTATATTCCCTTCAGTTAAATAAGGGTTAAAAATTTAGCTAAAATTTGTTAAACATTATTCTTCTTAAACTTCCGTTTTCTGCAATATATTCTTATAATATGCAGTCCATAAAACATTTATAAAGTACTGGCTCATAATTGAAGGTCAAAAACTACTGTGTTGTTTGATTAAAAAATATTTTTAATGCTTTCTTTTGGACAGGGATTGAACATTTATACTAGTAATAAAAATTAATGTTCGAGTTGGCGCTCTACAAACCACACCGTCTTCCCTACAGTTCCCAAATTTGGCACATATTTACTCTGTAATGTGAGAATGTGTATTTGAGATAGATTATTTTTTCAGTTTTAATTAATTAAAAATTAAGCTGAAAATTGGGAGTTATTCATAATAACATCTTACGATAACTCCAACCAATACAGCATTTTTATTATCCAGCCTGTTCTTTTACAACAGTAGGCCGACTATTTCATCTTTACTGTACTCATTACTCATATTGTTTTAATGCAAAATATTAATTCTATTTGCTCATATTTATTTCATAACAATTGAATCAAGAAACCTTAAATGACCAGAAATAAATTATTATAACAGAAAAAAGAAGTTCTACCAATAAAAAAATATTTTACTGTTGTGAGAAAAATGGATGTTTTTGCTCAATGCTTCAATCTAATTCGTTTGTATCCTCACAACGCTACAGGGGTGGAGGGAGAGTACTGCAAGAAATAGACCAATAAGAAACTCCCTCCTCACTTTTTACTCATCTACATCTTCCTCTGTAGCTACATAACGAGATATACTCCATTCGAATTTTCACAAGCCCCTTTTGTATCACCTCGAGAAGACATCAGCCCCTGGTAAGTAGTAAACAACGCAGCCTCTCCCTCTGAAAAACAAAACCGGAAGCCCACATATTTTTATATCGAACCATAAATATCACTGGGGATGGGGGGCAGGGAAGCTCCAATACATATAGAGATAGATGGCCGTATATAAAGACCAAAGCAAGCGGGAGGTGTTGGCAGCTTCTTCTCTTAAATTTATCCTTAAGCGCTGAGGGGAATCCAATTTTCTCACGCCAAACGCCAGATGGGGTGATCTTGGCGAAAAAGGTTGGCGGGGGAAGGGGGCGTCCTTTGAGCGCCAGCCCGCCAATTAGGGGAATCCGGGACCCAGTTATTGCTTATTACTGCGCAGGACCCATAGCTTTGGGGCAATTTAGCCCAATCTGTGTCGAAAGGGGGCGAGAAACGAGTTTACCCGGGGTGTGTTTGTTTGTGGGGGGCTTCCCTGGGAAAAGGTAACTTCATTTGTGGGGAGTGGGAAACAGTAAATGCCAAGGGAGGGGGTAAAAATGTACAGCTCTCTCCCTGCAGATCGCCTGTTGGTGGTAGTAACTTACTGAGTTAGAAATATGAGAACAGTATTGACGCACCACATTACTAGAGCAATAAAAATTATGCACTGAAAAAGGAAACTATTAAAATAGTCTGCATCTATTTCGAGCACTGTATACTTTATAGTATATGAAGTACACAAAGAAAAAGTAATGTAATTGTCGAAAAATCCGAACACGAGATTTTGACGAATTGCCATGTTTTAGAGCTGAATCCGAAATACATATTTTTGCATTATGTCTATCAATCTATAAACACAAAAACACATTTTTCAGATGTGTGGAGGATATTTGAAATATAATAATAAAATTTAATTTGTAGATTTCTAAAAATTTTGAACGAGATCCATTCACAGGATATTTGTCTAGTTACTTGTCCAAGTTTGGTTTGGTTTGGTTTAGTTATATTAACGTCCCGTTTTGAAGCAACACTTGGGCTATTTTGGGACGGACCTCGTAATTTTGAACCACGGTCAGATGACGAGGACGGCACCTGAGCTGGCACCCCCCTCTCCGCACCACTCCACACCAGAAGGAGGACGTTTGGTCATGACGGATTTAACATGCAACAGACCCCCTTACACGACGGTTCTTCGGTGGAATCGGGTCTCGAACCTGAAACCCTCCGGTTCCGAAGCCGAGACCATACCACCAGGCCACCGCGACCCCAGTTACTTGTCCAAGTACAAGTGAATATGCTGTCTACAAACCATAACCAGCGGGAGTGATTTTCCAAAAACTTTGCGGCATGTTCTCTAACAAAGCTGAAGTTGTGTTTTAGACAAGTTTTCCCTAACCGACTGAAATCAAAATTTCATAAAAATCTAATATTGTAGTCAGAAAATCATATACCGAATTTGATATATTTAAGTCATTACGTTTTTGAACTATCGCGCTTGCTTGTTTCTGAAAGTATCGACCGACAGACGGTCAACTTCTAGTTAATATGGCTCAAAATTCGAAAGGTGTCTACACTATAGATTAAAAATCTATAGTGTAGATACCTAATTTTTTTCATCTTGATCCCTTTGTTTTGTAAGGATCGTGTTGACTTATA
This sequence comes from Argiope aurantia, assembly GCA_026543865.1. Taxonomy (NCBI): domain Eukaryota; kingdom Metazoa; phylum Arthropoda; class Arachnida; order Araneae; family Araneidae; genus Argiope; species Argiope aurantia. The sequence goes on along the minus strand of JAPMOR010056998.1, from coordinate 710 downwards.
TTCAGCAGCCGAACAGACAGATTTCCTCTGATTGAATTTCATTCAAAATTTGATAAAAATCTAGTAATATAGCGTAAAGACCGTATACCAAATTTCACTCGTCTAGCTCAAAGTATCTTTATCACAGATACATAGATGGATGGACAGACAGACATAATGCCAAAAATGTGCTTCTCGCACCCAGAAGCATCTCAAACGTAGAGATTTGTCAAAATCTCCAGTTCGATTACAATATTTTCTGCATATTTCGCATAAAATAAATATAAATTCCATACAAAAGAAAGATAAAAATAAAAATTTCGTATAAAGTTTTTAAAAAAAAGCTAGAAAAATGAAATTGGCTATATAAATTTAGCATATAAAGTGCCATATCTAGTATTGAACCAAATCCATCAACAAGGTGACCGTCTGTCGTTTTGTACATTCTTATGCAAACACGATAGCTGAAAAACCCAGCGACTTGTATAAATGAAATTTAATATTTGATCTTTTTATTAAAAATATAGTTATGCGTCAAATTTTGGTTTTAATCGATCAAAAAAAATTTTGCAAAATTATATATATATATATTTTTTTTTACTGCGTATTGAGAACTGCCGACGAAACTCTATTCATCGGGACTTAAGAGAGACATGAGCTGAAAATAAAAATCTGAGCATTCGTGATATTCATGCTCTGGCCCTGGATTCACTGTTTCATGCTAGAAGCAG
>JAPMOR010056992.1:219827-231360 GCA_026543865.1 Argiope aurantia | reverse complement strand
TAAACATTTATAAAAATTTAGAAAATTTCATATTTAGTGATGTTTTTTTAAAGTGTATGATCACTTTTGTGTCCTATTTTTGTGCAATTTTATTTATTGTCATTTTTAAAAAAATAATTTGCATCGTAATTAAAATTTATTCTTCACTGCTTAGTTAAGAGCTGTAAAAATATTCTATGAAAAAATTTTCATGTAAAAAAATAAGAATATATAATGGTAATTAATGATGTTTTTAATTGATTCTTGTTGGTGTACGAACACTTTTGGGAGCCACTGTATATTCTATGCATGTTAGATCATTGGCTAAGTCCGGTCTGACTGCCTGTTTTTGAAAACGGTTTGGGAAGGTGGAAGAGGCATTATTCGGCATGTGATTTTGTTTTCTATCTTTACGAAAAGCAATTATTTATAAATACTCTGTACAAAAACTCTTTAACCAACACTCCTTAAATAAGATATACTGATTTCCTTTTCTACGTTAAAGCTAGAATTATGATTGATGCAATAGTATTGGTTCACGCAATATCGTCATTAAACTCGATGTTCATAAATTATGTAGAAAACACAGTCGAATAATGAACCTTGAACTTGAATGAAAATGCTAGTATCGATTTCCGATTAAAATATATTTAAAGAGGGAAACAAATAAGGTAATAATAGGACAATGATATTAATAATTTTAGCGAGCAAAACTTTTATTTTCCAAAAAGGAAATTTAAAGTTTTTTTTTAAATATAAATTTTGCTGTTACAAATTTTAAATGGGCTATTATTTTGATTGCATTTCTTTTTACTTTCGAACATAAAAGTATACAAAGTAATTATATAATCGTCAAAAAATATGAATTCGAGATTTTACAAACTTTCAACTTACAAATCTCTCTGAGTTCGAAAAATACATTTTTGGAATTATGTCTGTGAACACGATAATTCAAAGACGTGCTGAGCTAAGTGGATGAAATTTGATACGTGGTCTTCACACTAAATTTGTAATTAAAAAAAATATTTTTTAACGAAATTTCACACATTAGATGTTTGTCTGTCTTTGTCTTCATATCAAATTTTGGTACGTTTCCGTTAGCCGGGCTCAAGCGAAAAATCACCAAATAGTGTAGAATTCCAAATGCATATAAATGCGATAACTCAAAAACGTGGCGATGTCGATTAATTAAATTCGCTATGTAAACATGCCACTTATGTATAGCTCAGTGCCAAATTTGGTTTCAATCTTTTTTCAAAAAATGCCAAAAAAAGCACATTCGGTTTTCTTCACTACACTGAAGTACAAAATGTTCATGGACGGGACTCTGAAAATAAAAATCTGAGTATTCAAGGCCTTTCCCAAGGTCCACAATTCGTCGGTGGGAGATATAACTTCTTTATTAAGAATCATGTGGGAAAGCTTTGGGAAGGAAATGAGTTTTTAGACAAAATTGTGACTGGAGATGAGATTTGGATTCATCACTTCGCACCTGAAACGAAATGGAGTTCTCTCGAATAGAAACATTTCACTTCCCCTACTCGAAAAAAGTGTCGAACTGTAATCTTCTGTACTAACTGTAATCTTATTTCACAGAAAGCATTTTAGTAACATCATAAATTTCAAACTTTATAACACTATGGTTCTCTGTTCTAAATCTCCCCATACCAAACATATACATACCTGTTCCCATTTTTCGCCCAGGCTTCTGGCAAAGGCCTCGCCCAGAATCCGGGTTTGGACGTCAAATCAGGACACACATAGCGCGGCAATTTCTTGTTGACAAATGTGGCGGGGTCCTGCGAGGTGACCCCGATGCGAAGCGCTCCAGTCCAGTCTTCATTGGCTCCCAGATGCAGGCAGATGCGGGAGTTGATGGACAGTGGTTTGCTGCTGAAAGCAATGCCGTCACAGAAAGAACTGGTGCGGGACGCCCGACTTCCGCCTTCGTCGATGACCACGTTGCAGCCATGGACGTTGTGAAATTTCATTGTGGACGATCATCGTTGACATCGATCTGTCCGCAACTTTCTACGGCTGGAAATAAGATTTTCGAATTTTTCAGATATTAAGTATCAAAAACTGTATGTTGAAATATGAACTAATGCTGCAAGAGATACAAATATTCAAACGTATAGCGAGAATACAGAACACCGGTCTTTTTACTTTATTGCATACGTAGTATAGAGAAAATATGGTAATAAGCAAAACATTCGAATTCGAGATTTTAATGCATCTGCACATTTTAGACTTCCTAGAGTTCGAAAAACACATTTTTTGGAAAATGCCCGTCTAGACGTTGTCTGTCTGTGACAAAGCTAATTCAAAAACGCTTTAAGCTAGATGGTTGAAATTTGGTATACATACCAAAGATTTCTATCAAATTTTGAGTAAAATCTGCTCTGAGGAAATCCGTCTGTCTGACTGTACGAATATATGTGTACACGACAGTTAAAAAACGAAAGAAGTTAGATAGATAAAATTCAGCGCATAGATTTAACATCTATACTGTAGACACCTGTCAAATATTGAGCCAAATCTAACAACAGGTTGACTGTCTGTCGGTCTTCACTTTTAGAAATATGCAAACGAAATAATTCAAATTCGCAATGACTTAAATGTATCAAATTTGGTGTAGAATTTTATGACAAGGATTGTTGTTGTGCGTAATTTTTTGTTTCAATCGGTTGGGAAAAACCGGAAATTGATTTTTGGCTACTATGTAACACATCCCGGGGATTAATTGTCGAATAACTCGCCAAGAATGACACGATCGACTCAGTAAAAATGCTAAATTCACGCCAATGGCTAATATTTCCTAACTATTATATGCCAAATCCATGTAAAGTTTTCTCTATCATAGCAAGTTTATTAGAGTGTAAACGGGAAAGTTTTTGTGAGACAATTCCAGGTATTTTTCCATTAGCCGGGCGCAAATGTCGCAATTGTGAACCAAACACGAATTTGGCGGAATTCTACATTATTCGGCGATTTTTCGCTTGCACCCGGCTAACGGAAAAGTACCCAATTCTCGCTGGTTTTGTTGGTGTTTTATCGATACTATTTCTCACCTAATCAATTATTATCTAAATCAATCAAACATTAACGGAAAAACAGTGACCATGATCTGCTCGAAACTTTCTCATACATTCCTTAGTAAAGGTGTTATCTTCCTTTTCCGCGCATAAAAATTGTGAACCTTGAACAAAGCTGTGAATGCTCAAACATTTTTTTATTGCCTGTGCATTGTGTTTGGCAGTATAGTGAAGAAAACCGAATATATAGTTTTAACACCTTTTTCTCGATAGCTTGAGGCCAAAATTTGAAGAGGAAATACGATTTTAGTAATAGGAGTGCATACCGAATTTCATTTATCTAACTTCTTTCATTTTTGAATTATCACGTTTACATGCATGTGAAAGCATAAACCTACAAACGATCAATTCCTTGTCGGATTTACTTCAAAATTTGATAAGGATTTATACTTTAGATACTAAAACTGTGTACCAAATTTTATTTATATAGCTCCTTGCGTTTTGTAGTTATCACGTTCATTTGCGCTGAAACAGACCGATGAATTTCCTTCGAATGAATTTCGCTCAATAGTTGATCGAAATCTACACATTTGATGTAAATAACTACATACAAAATTTCATTCATCTGTATCAAAGTGGTTGTGAGAAAACGTGTTCACAGACAATCCGAGTGACAGATAGACATAATTAGAATAATATAACTAGTAGATTCGTCAAAATTGCGAATCCGAATTTTTTGAGGATTATATTTGTTTCTTGTATATTTCGTCTTCAAGAAATAAAATACTTGACTATTTATTCTTCGAATTTCTAGCATTATGTAACAAGAATTATGAGTAGATTCTGTATTGTCGTGAGAATCAAATAAGAAAACTAAATGACATCCCATCGCCCAAATGAGCCTACAATTCGACACAAATTTACAATTTTGGTGTAAAGATCTTATGTTTTAAGTAAAATGAAAGAAATTCATTTTTTCTAAACTTACGGAGATATTAGGATAAATACAAAATATGTAGACAACTACTCACCCCTCCTTTCCAATATTTTATTGAATAAAGGAATTGTAGTTTTATTGGTTCAGTAACAAGCGTGACAAAATCAGCGACACTCAATTTTCTTTCTAGAAACTAAACCCATGAAATATCGGTTACTAGTTTACAAACTCTACAGTTTGAAATGTTTAGTATGACAAACAGGCTTTCCGTAACCATGGAAACAGGATAAAACAGGGTTTCCCTCTCATTTCGCCCCGCCTGCATGCAAATATTACTCTGCTGAACATAACGCAAGAAATACGATTTCTTTCCAAGAAATGTCCCGAAGGGAAAAAATGAGGTTAATAAGAGTTTGGAGGTTCTTAGAATTCAAGGCACATGGACTTGAACACGAAGGTTTTTTTTAAGAACTGTTTCGTGCTTGCGAATGTGTGTGACCTAGTGATGTACTTGGGTATTTAACCAGGCCACAAATATCTTGGGAATCGTAAAAACATGGAGAAATGATGAATAGCATTAGTTCATTACAAGGACTTGTACAAGAATTATTTTTAAAAATTGGCTCTTTCTTTTAAACTTAAGTTTTTATTTTATTTTTTTAATTCGTAAAATGTTTCGAAAGAAGTTAACAAATAAATAATAAAGGAGAATAGATCATATAGTGAAAAACATCATAGCATGAAAATACTTTAAATTTTAATTCTTTTGTTTGTGGGTCATTTTTTAAAATTGGCTCTTTGTTATATGACTGCGATAAGAGGCACAACTTTATTAACGCCGTCGCAATGCGCGCAAGTATAAATCCAGTAACTAAAACAATGACATGTTTTATTTTATAAAGCTTAATTATAGATATTATTAAAAATCATTAAAATTAGAGGAAAAAAAACTGTACGAAAATGATATTGTTATCGGAGAAGTGTTAATTTTTTTTAAATAGTGAAACTGATTTTATGCGATATATGCACTGAAGTTATAGAAGGGGCATCTAGACTTAAGTCTAATTTTAAGAAATTCCTCAGTCATGTTTGATTAATCCATCATCACACACACTGCATTTTTTTTTTATCCCATCCTTTCTCATATGTTTGGCCATTCCAAGAATTTATGTAAGATTACACCTGTTACTTCCTATATCTTCATGTGGGAACTAGATGAAGATTAGAACAACGAAAACCATGAAATAATTCATCATATTTTTTGCAAGAGGTTTGGGATCAAATAGTGCCTCCATGTGCTAACGTTTCAGATTCTTTTAATATTACGTTTATGACGGTGAGAAGCACAAATTCAGAAATCTTTTCCTACTGATAGACAAAATGATGATAACTCAGATTTGTGATATAGTCATGAAATTTTGGAAACTGATGATGATACAAAATTAGAACAAAACACAGATTCTGAATACTCTAGAAAATCAAATCGAGTCCTTTCCTGCTAGTGAAAAAAATAGCAAATCCTTATATAAAATATCTTTTTTTTATTATATGAATAAATTTTCTCGAAATTTATTATAAGAATTCATTTTGTTCTGAATGAGAAATAATGAAAGTATTTTTGAGTATGTACAGGGTGGTTATAATTAAAATGCAAGTGTTTGAAGGACTTTAAAAGAAAAACTACTTGGAGTATATTGAAGAAATTTAGAATATGTTATATTTACAACATGGGGAAATAAATTACACAATAAAAAAAAGTTGGTTCAACTTTTTGTCATAGGTGACGCCCTTTAAGGACAATATTTTATACATTGTGTCTATAACATTTTTCTTTGTTAAAATATGAAATGCGTAATGTATCACAATATTTGTTCAATATATGTATTATAATATTTGTTCAATACGGGATCCTTCCAATCCTATCAAATGCTGTAGACGCAAGACAGCGTGATCCACAGTAGCACCGAATGTTTCCTGCTGAATTTCTAAGACATGTCTGGTAATACCGCTTTTTAAAGCAACAACATAATTAGGTTTGTTCTTGTAGACGCGATCTTTTAAATATCACCACAGGCAGAAATCGCAAGAATTTAAATCAGGTGAACGAGGTGGCCACGCATTTTGGAAACATCTGCTAACTATACGATCCTCACTAAACGTTCGGTGAAGCAGTTGTGTAACACAATGAGCAATGTGAAGTGGTGCTCCATCTTGCATGAATATAATTGAATCGAGGCCGTTTCTGTCTTGAAAAGCAGGGATCACATTACTTTCTAAAATTTGAGTGTAACTAGTGCCTGTTACGGTGCAGAGAACTAGCCCTGTTGGTGTAAGATTTTCGAAAAAAAAAAATGGACCAATAATAAAGTCAGCAGTCATACCACACTTAAATGTAACAAACATTGAACGCAGGGGTTTCGCCAAAACAATATGCGGTTGGATGAGCCCCATATCGTACAGTTATGGGTGTTGACTTGTCTGGATAAAGTAAAATGCGCTTCATCAGTCCACAAAATCTTTCGAATCCATGATTCGCCTTCATCTATTTTGGCAAGAATGAAGCTAGCAAAATCAATTCTTTGCTGTGGATCGCCTGGTTGCAAGTGCTGCAAAATTTTAATTTTATACGGATAGCGTATTAAAATGCAGCGCAAGATTTTGCGTACGCTCGCTCAGGGTTTTGATAAAGTCCTTGCTACACTTCTAGCGCTTACAGGTCGCTGATCCACTAGCCCTGAATCAATTGCTTCCCTAATCTCTTCCACAACTTCCTGATTAATAGATTTTCTACCTCTATTTCCAGGGAGCACTCCGAGTTCTCCTGTAGCTTCAAATTTATTAATAATTTTCTTTAAGTCATTCAGACATCGGTCCTTTTTTCAGATCTTTTAGACGGCGATATTCTTTCAAAGCAGCAGTGTAATTGCCATTCTTTTGGTAATAACATTTTACTAACAGAGCACTTTCTACCTTTGACAAAGTCATGGCTATAACTTAAAGATACATGACTTTTATCATCTAATGTGTGCTAATGTTCTAAAAATGGGTGCGTGTGCTCAAGGGTTAAGTTAGTTTAGTTTAGTTATATTAACGTCCCGTTTGAAGCAACACTTGGGCTATTTTGAGACGGACCTCGTAATTTTGAATCGCGGTCAGATGACGAGGATGACACCTGAGCTGGCACCCCCCTCTCCACACCACACCAGCGGGAGGACGTTTGGTCAGGACGGATTTAACGTGCAACAGACCCTCTTTACACGACGGTTCTTCGAGGGAATCGAGTCTCGAACCTGAAACCCTCCGGTTCCGAAGCCGAGACCTTACCACCAGGCCACCGCGGCCTTCAAGGGTTAAGATAGACGAAATTATGTGAAATATTATCATTTAAATGAATGTGTACTTTATTCTTTAATTAGGCAGCAAATGCCTTGCATGAGTTTGGGAATTATAATATAGATCTTTGGTGTGATTCTAATATTTTTACTGAATCCTTCGTTTCTGAATATTGTGTCGAATTTTATTGATTTAAATCATAGCGCTTATGTGTTATTGTATTTATATTCATTCAAAAAAAAAACAGACCGATAGATTATCAATCACTTGAAATGTTTTATTTAAAATTTGATTAGAATCTATATTTTAGGTGCTTGCGTATCAAATATAATCTATCTTGTTCATTTTGTAGTTATTGAACTCATTTGCACTCGAACAATAAGAATGAAAGAATTCCTCTGGATAGATTTAGTTCAAAAGTTGATAGATATTTACAAATTTCATCCTTAATCATATATTAAATTTCATCAGTCCAGCTCACATTTTTGAGAAGTTCACAGACAGACATAATTCCAAAAATGTATTTTTTGGATCTGGTGAGGTTGGAAATGCTTAGATTCGTCAAACTCGAGTTCGAATTTTTTTCGCCGTTACAATATTTTTCCATTCTTCGTATACGAAATAAAGTAAAATTTAAACTAAAGATTAAATCTAGCCATCTCTTTTTTCTTGCTTAACGATCACATACAGAAGAAGACGTTTAATTAAAAAAAATATTATTAACCTCAAATTTCAAAAAGTTCATATTTTTGTTCTTTATGTATCATCTGACGTTTCTACCGAATTAGAAAAAAAATTCATTTGCTAAAATAGCTCTTGAAATTAATATTCGTTACTCTAATGTTGGAAGAAATTTGTGCTGCTCCCTCAATGGCACCATCCCCAGATTTAATTTCAATGAATTTATACTTTTTAATTTTAAATACCCTTGGTTCCACCCAATTCTCCCTAAAAATCGTACAACTGAGATTTCTGCCACAGAGAATTATTTTAAAAAAATCTAGAGAAGCATTGCGTGCGACCTTACATATAAATTGTCTTCTATCGAAATAACTGCAGAGTTTCGTGCTTGAAGCCATGAACTTCTTTCGTTTGCATGTGCTAAAATTTTTCCCAAGCCATTAAGGATTCTCTTCAAACTGTTATTATAACAATATCACACAATTAATTCAAAATCCAACAATTATAAACTTGATTTCAAACAAAATTCTCCTTGACAAGTTCACATACAATTTTCAACTAATTTGCAATTCAGGTATGAGAATATAATTAAATATTCATTCTCTGTTTCTAATGAACTCATCAATAGAATCTTCATGTCTTGATAAAAGAAAAAAAAAAGAATGAATGAATAAAATAATAGTAATAGCAATGACAAGGATTTGAATTTCACTTTAACAATGAAATAAGAAGTTATAAAATGTGCTTAAAATATTTTTTGAAAAAGAAAAAAAATTATATTACAAAAAATATGTATTATTGGAAGGATAATTTATTCATTATAAAGATGATGTAAAAATCATTTACTGCTGTAATATTTCTGAAAAAAAAAATGAAAAATGAAAAAAGTTCGTTTACCTTTTTTTATTAATTAAAATTTTAACTAAGTGTTTTTTTAAAAATTGTCCCGAAGTGCATGTCTTCTATTCCACTATCTGCGAATTCTATTTCTAGACTTTGAAATATTTTTTACGCCCGAAAAAGAGCCCGCAAATTAAAAAAATTCACTCGCTCAAGAAATTAGTGGTATAGTGATAAGCAGGGCAAAGACATAGACTTTTGATTAATTTAGGATTGACACGACAGGCAGCTAAATCTACCCACAATGGATATTTCTACTAACAATATAAAATAATATGTGTGCAATTGCATTGGAGAGCTACAGAAATAGCTTGTACTTAATAAACCTTACTTACTCTTAAGGATTTCCACAACAATACATTTTTAAATTTCAAATTTTGATAGTCGTGTAACTCCTACTATTTTAGGATGCCATTCTGCTCATAGTGCTATACGACTCCTTAATTTTTGTCATTTCATATAAAATTTGTGCATTCATTTTGAAAAGAAAATGATTAAGCTTCTCTTAATCCAGTAACATGCTTGCTGAATCGAAAAATCGTTTGTAAACAAAAAATATAAGAACAGAAAGAAGATTAACTCAATTCTGATATTTTATATGTTCTGCAGAATCTATTCCTTGATTTACTTAACATATCAGAAGATTATTGAATAAGTGTTTTTCTGACTTAATCTATCTATATCTATACTTATAAAAAAGCTCAATGTGTGCGTGTGTGTGTGTGTGTGTGTTGGCGCTCTACAGCCCAGAAAATTCAACCTACAGCTACCAAATTTGGCACGTGTATACCTTGGAGGCCGGGAATGTGCACATGGGGGTAAATTATTCGAATTTTTAATTAGAATTTTATCAATTTAGAAATTAAGCTAAATTTTGGCGTGTTTCTGCTATAACTTCCGAAAATATTACCGCACAAAAAAGATTTTTACATGAAGTTAAAGATCAAAAATTTATCTTTTAAATCATACCAATGTTTTAATCTTAAAATTAAATTTCTATTTTTAATGAATTTTTAAATAAATATTTTAACTATATTTTTCCACAATTTTTTTCGTACAAAATAAAAATAAAATTTAAGCTGCACGAGCACGTTTCGCATTCATGGAAAAAATTAGCTTTTTTCAAAGTGTTGCCATCACATTTATTAAAGCTCCAATTAAAAATAAATTAAATCTTTTTGGAAATGAAATCTGCAAAAATATAATTTTCGGCACGTGTCTGTAGAAAATGAAACAAATATGAAATATTATTTTTTCTAAAAAATAAATTCAAGAAAAATTATTTTATCATCTTTTACACTCTTTATATTATTAATCCAATAAATCAGTTTTATTTTAAGGCAAGTTTTGTTTAATATGAACAGGATATCTATTCAAATCAGGGCCACACAGCTAATTTGTAAACCTTTAATAAAACACAGATCTGCTAAAATGGTCTAAATGGAAAATGATTAAATTTTATGTAATTTGATTCAATAAATGCTCTAATAAATAACGAATTTTTGATTTTACATAAAGCTTCTGCTGTGGAAATCACGATTAACAAAATGTTCTTGAAACATTAATATTTTAAATAAAAAGAGTTAATTTCCAATCAACTAAATCAATCACTCAAACTGACTGATTTATGAAAATTTGAATATCACTATTCAATAAAAAAAGGATAATTTTAGATTTTTCCATCGATCGTTTCAAAGAAAATACGCCACTCAGCGCGCAGATTTCTCAAGATTAATTGGCTTAAAATTATGAAAATGTTCAGTTTTTCTAAATTTTTAAAATTCAAAACTTCATAAATAAGTCTTAGTTGATCGTGGAAAATAGAAACATTCATTCATTTATTTAAAATTTGGTGTGTCCAGAATATTTCTCAGAATATGATACCTTACTGCATTAAATTTAGATTTCATGTTGGTGTAATATATGAAATAATTTCTTGAATATTAAAAATGTAAAATTAATTATTGTGCTGAAATATTTTCAGGAGTATTGGCGAAAAAATATCAAAACTTCGCCTAACTTTTTAGTAATTAAAATCTAATTTAAATTTCAAAAAAAAATCTATTAGAAAGTAAAATTTTTTCAAATTACTTTCGATCCTCAGACAAATATAATGAAATATTACATAATGAATCAGTCACAGATAATAATTTTATTGTCGTCGCATAATGCAGACATTTATTTCAAAATAAATAATAACAATATTAAAAATATAAAAATGAAATAGAAACATGTTTGTTTCAAGATTTAAAATATATTTTTTATAAGCTTTGAGGTTTTTAGACAAATGCTATAACAAAACTATAACAATAACTAAAAACTTATCGTCTGCGTTTGAACAAGATCGCCTGCGTTGATTCTTTAAATCGAGATTTCATTTAAAAAGATTATTTATGATGAATTCATTAAAATTCATAATTATTTCATTTTATGATTCATTAAAAATTTATCGTCGTATTTTTATAATTACGTCGGAGTGGGTAATATTGTCTGTTTTCTTCATTAATAATGAAACTAAGATATTTTTGTACTTTAAAATAGTGTAATTATAACTATTAATTAGAAAATATTTATACACTTTTTATAAAATATCCCAGACCGATTAAAATCCAATGCAAATTACTCTAGTCACCGAATTCACAGAATAATCATGATTAATAAATTCTTG
>JAPMOR010056992.1:184598-219817 GCA_026543865.1 Argiope aurantia | reverse complement strand
TTTTATCTTTCTGCTTCTATTTTAATTAATTTTATGATTAATTTTAATATTTAACTATTTTATTGTTCCTGGATTTTTTAAATTTTGTATATATATTTATTTTTTGAATTTTTTTCTGCAACATTTTCCTGTTAGATAAATAATTGAAATGATAAATTTTTTGAAAATCCGATGACTATTATGAAATAAATATGATGTTATTATGTTTTATTATGTGATTATAATAAAACTGAAGAATTGTTATTCTTGCATATAGTTAAACAGTTATAAAATTAATCCTCAAAATTTTGTATAAATACAGTTTGCATAAATATATTTTTTTAACTTTCATTTAAAATTATACAAATTTATTAAAATCTAGTATCCTCAAAATATAAATTCTGAAAATTTTATCTTCAAACCAAAACAAAAAGATCCAAAAATTTCTTGTATACATATTTTCTAATCCCAACCAAACAAAACAGTTATTTCAACATCAATAAAATATTCAAATGCATAAATCGAATACAACATACCAACCTTGAATATGTCTCCCTTTCCGCATAGTCGCCTAATATTCTAAACTGTTTCCTTTCCGTTATTCCGATCAGCGAAAAGAAATCTCTTTTTTTTATTTCCACATATTTCTATCCATCCCGCCAATGGTTTTAACGTCAACACATCATTGCCTATGCGGCCGCTTTCTAATGCCTTTTCGTGAGAGTTTGCCTTCTGTTGTTTTTCGCACAATGACACTTAGCCCCAAAAAGCGCGGCTGTCACCATGGCAACGCTTTTCTCTGTTGTTCGACACCGTCAATCAATCATAAAGCGTTGCTACGTTTGGGTCGTTACTTAGAAATTCGTATAGGTTATGATACTTTTTAAGGAAATAATTAATAGTTGCTCTTAAAATTCTTTGCCGAAACACAAATGATCTATCGGTTCATTGTTCTCCCCTAATGATTGGAAGGGGATGACAATTACCAGGAATTGAAGAGGGGATTTATTATTAGTTATGACCCATTTGAATGGTATAAAATATGTAGAAGTTTCGATGGAGATAATATATGAGAAATAAAGAGGTCTTCCTGTTTTTCGGAAAAGGGATATTAACCGATTAATCGAATGACTTTATACTATCATGTCGTTTAATGGATACTAGTAAATTGGAAGATGTCACCGATTATCGGAAATACTCCCCAATTTCGAATGCTTGACCTGAATTGGAATTAAATGACCCAAATGCATCTGGATTTTACTGATTAGCAAATAGCTTTCATTAAAAAATGAGGCATCAGTTTAAATTTTTTTTAAAGTTACTGGATCCTTTACACTCAGATGACTTTTCTCAAATATTGTACTAGATATTATACCATTTTAATTTATCTTGGTTCCAATAGTTGAAAAAATACTTGCAGAGTTATAAAAAGTTGTAGATTAATTTTTTCAAAAAAAAAAAAATCAACTCATATAAACATACTGTTAATTCTATTACTCAAAGGTCAACTAACTAAGGGTGTAACCGTAACTGTCAGTACCAGTTTTGTATCAGTTTATTACGAATCTGTAATATTGCTTTTTTACAACATTAGTATCATTGTTAATATAAGAAATTTATAGATGTTTTAATGGAAGCTGAATAAATGCTAAGTCAAAGAAACTCAATATTGGTAACAAACTCGGCGACCATTGAATGACAAAAATGAAGGTTCTAGAAAATGCAAGGTTTATGGCGATATCTCCATTAAGAGTTGAGAGTTCTACATATTTCTAGAAAACTCATTACCTGCTCGGAGTCTACAAAAAACGAAGAATTCGCATGAGGAAAAATTCTGTCTTTGAAGATGTTGATCGCAGAGTGAGATAACTAGTTATTTGCGCTCAGCTGTTTTGTATTCAGGATCAGCTACCTATAAGTGATGTTCTCTGATTACGGCTCGACAGGATTTTTACCAACTTGCTTTGTATTTTTCGTGGAATAAAGCGTTTATCAGTTGCCGAGATTGTTGGTCTTGCATTTTAATTTCACTGGACGGTTTCCGTGACAGCCTTAATCACGTTATTAAATTTCCCAATTCTCGGTGCTACCATCCATTGTAAGAATGTGCAGTTTTTTTAATTCAACTAAGGATTTATAGAACATTTGAAATGTTAATGGCTTCCAGTAAATATTGTTTGGAATTATAACGTCAATAAATAACTTTTTAAGTATATTTTAAAAATACGATAATTCGTTTCGCGTGCCATATGAAATGCAATTTACTAAAATTAAATCCCACACCAATATTGAATAATAGCGCAATTCTATTATTTGCAGAACTTTTCTTGATTCAATAATATCATTATGAAATATGTTCTTAAAAGAATAACAAAAAACTTTTCTAGTTTATTCAGTAAGTCCATTAAATAGATTGCTTTCCAAGTCTTCGTATTCTGATTAACAGGCTCGTTTTCCAGAAAGCATATCAATTCTGAATTCAGAAATAAAAAACATGAAAGAATAATAAAAAAAGGGGAGAATTGTTAACTTCATAAATTGATCACAGAATGGCTAAAAGAAAGAGATATGCACATAAATACGAGAAAAAGAAAAATGATGCAGCTTCGAGCCCAGTCGATATTGCCTTGTCTACACGAAAACATCGGAACAGTTGTATAAGCTCACATTATCTACAAAGTTTCAGAAATTATTCTTAAAAGAAAACAGTGTTTGCTATGGAAACCATGTACAGGTTTCCATTTTTCTGTAGAAATGTATCACGGAAACCTTATGATTTTTTTTTGAATACTGAAATGTATATTAATAAAAGATTCTATTTTGATCTAATTTGGTACATCTTCTTCTTCATTTTCCAGATTTTAAAATCTGAGACTATGCTGCAAGAAGAAATTGATTATTGGTTCTTAATTAAGAATAATTTTAATATTCATAAAATTTATAATGACGGTAAGCTATGATCATTCGAAAAATTATATGGCTTTAAAAATTATCTCATTAAAACTTACGAATTGAGTTAAATTTCTAAATTTTTTTACAAAGTTTATTTTCACGATTTAATGTGCAAGTTGATCACTTAAAATTTTTGTTAATTTGAAAATTGAGAGAGTTTTCTAAATTCTTTTAAATTTCTATACACATAAGTCACAGAATACGAATGGACACAACTAATTATGTCTTTGTTTTACGTAACCACACTTTGGCGTCATTAAAAAATCTTCAAATAATATCCAAAATTCTGTTTTCCACGGAAGCTTGAAAGTGGATTTTAATTGGCAATACTTTTCAATGATTCCTTTGAAAAAAAAAATTTTATGTCACTTTAAAATTTAAAATACTCTCCATTCATTGTTTTGTGCAGAAATCGCAACATTTTTTTAAAAAAAATTAATGATAGGAATATTTTTAAACATTTCAGGTCATTAAACGATGGATTCAAAGGATTATTTTCTGCAATATAAAAAAGAGTTTTAATTTCAGAAATCAATTATTTTACATTCTTTGTATTAATTTCCAAATAAATTCGCTCACTCAAATTTCACACAATTACCATATTCACAGCTGTTTAGACCAAAACCCAGTATTGCATAAAATAAACAAACGTATATGGGTAGTTAGATTAAGAAACAATCCTATTTCCATTCATATCGAACGCAAAAGAGAAAAGCAGGTGCTGTAATTAGGTGAAGGAAATAGATGTATTACAAGGTCCATAATAAAGATGTGGGTCTTAAACTGCATAATTTCATGTAGCAGAATGAAACCAATTTCGTCATAAATTTTCGGGTACATGTATAAAGGTAAATTTTGATTTGAATATAATTGCGAGAACGGATTTTTTTTTTTTCATTCTCACAATTGAAATTTTCAGAATTATAAAAAGAATTTATTTTTAAATTTTGTTTTTTATGTGGCTGATATTCCCATTGAGGGGAAACCAAATATTAGAGTGGTGAACCTTAATGGATACAATAATGTTTGTGCTTTCTGAACTCACAGCCGATGATGTAACGTACCTCTGTGAGGATGGCGCATTAACCGCTCGTAATTTTGTGTCCACCATGGAGTTCAATAGTGGAGACTCGGACATTCAGTTTACTCCAGATGCCAAGGCAAGGAGGGCGTAATTGTTTGTGATTATATGGGGGATACAATGACTGAATGCAAAACATCGTTAAATATTCATATTCTACATGTTGTCTAGACTGAGAAATATTATTTACCGTCAAATCCGTACGAAACTTCCGTACACATTCAATTCTGCCACTCTAAAAAAATTAATTTTTTGATAGGTTGTTGAAATTAAATATTTAGAGTAATTTAATAATATATTTAATAATAAAATAATTTATTAATATTAGCGTAATACATGCATAGAATAGTTGATCAAAATGCAATTATCTTAATTTGTTTTCCGTTTTCGATAATTGATATAAAAATATTTTTTAATGTTGATGATTCTTGGAAATAAAGGGACATATAAATTGTTTCTGTGTAAATACAAAATTGGCAAATATAATGCAGCTCTTTAAAGTGTTTATCTTTAAGATTTATTGACAATTATTACAAAGGCAACTTTCAATAGAAATGATCTGTCAAGTGATTGAAAAAGGAAATGAATGATGGAAATGATGAAAAAAAGGATGCAAGGGAAGGGATGAACTGCACGATTGCACCAGATAGGGAGAAGGTTAATCGGTTCTATATCATTTTCCAGCCAATTAACTGAGTGGCGAAAGTGTATTCAGAGAAATGAATGATATTTTTCTTGCTCCATTGATTCAGTTTTGCTTGTCATTTAAATTTCTAATCTAAATGAAAAAGCTGTTTTTCTTCAAGATCAATTAAGTATTAGCAAATCGGACGTTTAAACTAGATAAAGAGCTTAAAGAATACAAATAGTTGTCAGTCTCTACATCAGATTGCACGCAGTTGTGGTTATAATATTTGCAATTTCTTTTTGTAATATTTTGCACAATGTGTTCATTGATTTTTTTTACTATCTTCATTTTTCGAACATAATATTACAAATGTTACTGATAATTCTGTAGTACACAAAATGTACTGATAATTCTGTAGGCGTTGTGGACATAGTTTATATCACATTATTGTAGAAGATACAAATGATTACCAATACCTCATGTCAGATTGCACGCAGTCATAATGCAAGCTTTGTTATCTCTTTCCAATGCTTCATACAATGTGTTTGTTGATTTTTGAGCAATTTTTCAAACATATCTCTGTGTTGATAATATCATTACTACTGCTGACATAATTTAATTAGCACAGTTAATTTTAAACAATTAGCACTGTGCATTGCAAATCAAGTAGGCTAGGTCAGACAGAAGTTAAAAATTCCTATTTTTTATCTACTAATGCCTTGCTCATATTTGTTGACTTTGTATTTATATATAAATGTCCATGGGAATCTACAACGTAGGGCGGAGTTAAAAGTATTCCTTCACCTTTGGTCTGCGTCATTATCAGTCATTATTAGTCGGCGTCATTATTGGGATTCTGTCTTACTTGACATAAGACAGAATCCCAACGTCTGTCTTATGTCAAGTAACTCAGACATTTTGCTACCATTTTGCCCCTCTAATTTAGTTACGAAAACCACCGGTACTCCAAATGTACATCTTATACACATTATGGTACAAATCGAAAACAAAAATATTGTATATTCAAAATTATACACATAAAAAATCTTATATATTTCAACTATTAAAATGCATTTCTAGTCAGGAATTTCACTTAACACATAAACTGTGAAATTTTATAAACTTTTTAAAGGAGTTTAAACACTTGATGATCATCTAGCATTTGACAAATAATGTTATCAATTATTTGCAATGTATTTTCCAGGCGATCAGCTTGTTTCTAATATTATTTCGCAGTTCCATTAATTAACTAATTGAATTAAGTGCCCCAATAAAAACGTTCATAGAAACAGTACGGTATTTACATTATAAATCTAACATTTTAAAAATACAGATGTTAAAATTCGTTAATTTACCTGTGTTATCATAAATTTTATCATACCAAAATTAAATAGGAAGTTCACTTCGTACCTTCCCAGGAAAGTCTAAAACTTCCAACTTTATTTACATTTTTCATGCTAGATTCCAACAAAATTTAATGAGAAAGTGTATTCAATTTTTATTACTTTATTTTTATGCCGATTCATGATATTATCACTTCAGTGATCAGTTAGGAGTTATTGTTAATATTTTCTTTCAACATTTTTTAAAGAATTTATTTGACATTGACTGTCTTCCTATTAGTGAATCACTATTTCTTTAATGCTATTAAATTGATTCGATTTATTTGACTATTCTTGTTGTTTCTAATGGCACTTGTCATGAACAAGTTCGCTGACAAAATCAGCGATTTTAAGCCGAGGGTACGTCTCTTGCTTTGAGTAGCGGCATCTAGGACCAAGAGTACGTCTTAGCTACCCACGCATCACATTCTCTTGTACAACCCCTTTTTACCGGGGGGGGGGGGACATATTCACACATCTCATAGATAGAACAGATGAACCACCATGCCCGAACCGGGATTTGAACCCAGGACGCCCACATCACAGGTAAGACGCGCTACCTCTTTGACAGCACGCCAGCTGACTATTCTTGAAGGTTATATATAAAGAAGTCTATACTACAAGGAAATAAAGGTTATCAAAAGAGAGAATTGCATGGCCTCAAATATTCTTAAATCTGAATATTATTAACACGGTCTGAAATATCTGATCTCATATTTCACATAATATTTCTGATATTTAATAATATTTCAGATAACATATCTGAAATATTATTAACACGATAACAGCTTGCCTGGACAAGCATATCTCCTAGTTACTTCAGAAAAAAGAGATGTTGTCAAACATAAATATTATATAGGGTTTCAGTGAACGAAAATACAAAATAATTTTTTCGGTCGAAAAAATCCTTCTAAAAGGATATTGGTAAAGGTTTTTAGTCTAATACTTTGAATAAGTTGTAGCTTATCAAAACTACTCACTTAAAAAAAATCATTCCCTTCCTCTCAGCAGTTCTTTATCTGAAACTCCTGCCATGATATCGCCAACTGAACAAATTTTAAAATTATGAAGACTATCTCAAAATAGTTTTCATTTATCTTGAAAAAGTGTCATTAATCTAGATAAAATATGAGGTAAACACGCCTGTCATTAAGCGGATTTCAGAATCTAATCTAATACTTCAAGTGTTTAAATGGAAAGCCATTATCCAGATTAAAACTTTAACTTAATTTCAATCACTAAAAAAAACCTCAAACGAAGCAATTCGAATAATTTAACTGATACATATTTATATAAATCAAAGGCAATCATTTTTTAAATGTTGACACGAAAGCTTTGAAAAACCATGTAGTGTACTATTAATAATAAAGAAGAATATGTGTCTGAATATATCAACTTGTTCGTGCACACATAAACTTTGGAAGATCAAATTCTGCAATTCAAAGAGATTTTCTTGAAATTCTGATTTTAAATTAATCAAATTATAATCAATTTAAAATCACGCCAGATTTTGGCATTTTTACTTAAATTCTTCCAAAAGTATTATTGTTCAAAAATGCTATTTACATCGTTTTAAAATTTAAAAAATTATTTGATCAATAATATCAACTAAATAACGCTAAATAAGTCTTCTTAAGATTTGACTATTTTCGAGATATATTTTTTTTTATTTTGCTTAATTTTCAATAACATATTTCATTGCAGCAAAGAAATTCAAACTATGTTCATTATTTCATAAAATATTCAATTGTGTGATAAAACTCAGAAAAAAAAGTTCCATTTGTTATTTGTACAGTTAGAGGCGAAATTGAAAGTGAATCTCCGATAATGAAAAACAATGCGGTTGGATTACTCGGAAAGTTAGATTTTTAATGGCACTTTGATGCAGATGATAAATTGGCGCTCTGGGCAAATATTAATACTCTTTTCTCTTCTTTTTAAATGCAATCTTCACATTTCAAGATCCCAAATGTTATACCGGGGGAGATATAAATTAAATCTATATAAATATGTATAAAACATTTTTTATGTTATTTGATGTAGTTGCCAATCAATGAATGCATCTAATCGCGTTTAGCAGATAATTAAACTACTTATAAATAAGGGGGAGAGGTCTCCATAAAATGTTCCTACATACTTTCTAATAAAGATGTCACTCCTCCTCTCCCATCGTATAAAACTGAGAATGTTGGATAAAGCCAGGAATATCTTTTTGTATGGTATAGGCGACCAATAGTTAGTATATATATATATATATATATATATATATATATATATATATATATATATATATGCCAAAGTATACATGCATACATACAAAAATATACATGCCAAAGTATATAAATAATTTTGGCGGAAATTTCGTATTTTTATTAAATCGATCGTGTAATCCTTGGCGATTTTATTGATGATTAATCTCCGACTAACGACAGGTACTTGAAAATCAAATTTGTGTTTTAGACACATTGTTTTCAATTGATTAACACCAAACTTTGACATAGAACTACAATTGTAGTCACAAAATCACATAACGAATTTCATATGATGATGTCGTGTCCGCGTTACCACGGAAAAGGGGAACAGTAGCTACTGAGGGTAAAGACCTCTAAGCATCCGGTGGCAGATGTCTGACTTCTAGATCATATGAAGATGAAACTCACACATTCGCTTGCACAACCCCTGTTTACAGGGGGGCACATTCACACACCTTACAGATAGAACACAGATGAAGAACAACAATGCTCGAACCGGGATCCGAACCCAGGTCACGGGGAAGACGCGCTACCCCTATGCAGGACGCCGGGCCGAATTTCATATATTTAAATTATTGTGGTTTTGAATTAACCACTTTCAAATGCTTGGGAAACAGATTACAGATACGGATTAACAAACAGTAAACTCCTTCACGAATTTAGTTCCCCATTTGATAATTATCTACACTTCAGATGTTAAATTCGTGTAACAAATATTTTTCTACGTTTTGTACTTAACGAGCTAACTTGTATTTGGACAGTCGGACAAACAGACTTCAACTGACTGAATTCCACACAAAATTTAATAGCAATTTACAAATTTGGTGTAAAGACAGACTGTATGCCATATTTCATCAATCCAGCTCAAAGTTATCATTTTTTTAAGTTATCATTGTTACAAACAAATAAATAAAATGACAAAAATATGCTTCTCGAACTCCGAGGAGTCTAAAATGCCAATATTTCATGTCCGAATTTTTGGACGATTACAATAATTTCTCAATACTTCGTATACGAGATAATAAAAATTGTATTCAGTGATTATAAAGGCAAACACTATTAATAATAATTTGTTTAAACTTTAGCATTTAGAATTATATTTCAGAAGATATTGACTCATAAGTCGAAATATATGTGATTGTCTTTCGGAGTTCTCCAAGATACTACAGTTCTGCTCTTAATAAAGTCATTTTAAAGGACATTCGTTTTATATCTTTCTTCTATATTAAACTTTCACGCAAATCATCGTTCAGATTTTTTTTATTTAAATCCTTTTAAATTTGTTAATGTATCAAAAACTTCCTGAGCAAATTTCTTAAAACGACTTTAAAAATATTATTGTTAATTATTGTGATACATCCTTATGATGCACTTTAGACGAAAGAGCAGTCCGCATTTAATGTCCGTAGTTCAACAATCTTTTCTAATACCAAAAGCGAAAATGTATGTGTATGCCCATTCGCATTTTACAGGTCAAGCTATTTGAATTAATACTATTAAATTTGGCACAAATTTTCTTTGGAGAGTTGAATGGTGGATAGCGAAGCGATTTTTTTTTTTTTCGAAATTCAAAGTTAATTAATTTTTTAAAAAATGAAGCGAAATTTCGGTGGTTGTAGTGATAATTTCCGAAAGTATTATCATGCCAAAATAATATTTATACCATCTTAAAATTTAAAAAAATCATCTTTTTAATGATATATTCAGCCCCCACCCTCAATTTCAAATAATTTTTTAAAATATTTTTCAATACTTTTTTGAAAAAGATCATTACACCTCAGAAAACTTTTTTAATCAAGAATTTTATTTTAATCCAAAACAATTAAAGAGCATTAATGATTTTATGGCTGACAAATATTAAATATGCTTTTCTTTTTCTATAAAATCTGAAGTATTAGGCAGCTTTAATTCGAGATTAAATTTGTCCTGTATTTATTAAAAATAATACTTGAGCTACTTAAGAGTTTTCATACTTCTGAAGCTGTAGATATCTTTAATTGAGCATATCAATTAAAATTGATCGTTATTTTAAAATTAACACAATTAACTTATTGGGAAAACCAGTTGTGATTATAATTTATTATATACGTTTAATGTTTTTATAAACAACGCTATTATTATAATTATTAAATGCGTGTTTATGTAAGTACTAAAACTTGCAAATATTACTTAAAGTGCCAACGTTTTACGTTTGTTCAACGTTTGTCCATTTCATTTACTGTAGAAAAACATGCTACGATGTTTTGTTTTGTAATTTGCCTGGATTTTATTATAGTTTTTAATGATTGATATTAAATACAGAAACTTTAATTATTCAACAATGTTTCATGAATTACTTAAAAATGAAACTCTAATGTCCTTTAAAAAGGAAATTTCAAAAAATTTCAAAAATTTCACATATTTAAGAAATTTTACAAATGGAAAAGTATCAATTTTAATGCCAGAAACTGAAATTTAAATAAGGAGATATTTGCTGCCAAGCAGAATTTAGGAAATATTTTTAATAAAATAATACAGTATATAACTCTATGATTTTAATTTTAAAGATTGAAACGCGTGGAATCGGAAGATGTAAAAATCCATTTCAGCGCATTTTTTAAAAATAATTAATAACAAATTTTTTATTACATTTGAGTCAATAATTAGTAATATAAAATTTATTGAATTCTTTTTATATTAATACTGAGTTGAACATTTAACTTAGATAATATTTCACAGCAATATTCAACATGTGTTATATAAAGAAAGTATGTTTCAAGAACTCGGATACCTTAACTTAGCAATCGATGCAACAATAATTGAAAATTTTAAAAAAATTGGTATAAAATATTGTACAATGAATTAACTTTTTTATGCTGAATACGAAAAAAAATTAATTTCTAAAAAAAATTCAAAAATACTTCTTTGAAATTAAATAAAGACAACGAAATAAAAATGCTATAATTTTTAAAAATAAAAACAAAAAATATGACACTCAATTTCAATATCAAAAAATATTTAAAAATGTTATGAAGTTTGTACTTTTTTTTCTTTGGATTTCAGTGAGCTTATATAACTGTATAGACAAGTTGCTCTTTCAGTCATTCATTATAAATACTGTGCATTAATTAAATGATGCATTAAATAAATTTTACCATTTTGTCTATTAAAGTTCTAATATTGAACTAGCTTATGAAATAGAACTGAATTTTCAGCAAAGTATTCAATGTCAAATACAGTTCTAAAGTTTTTTTGTAAAAAACGATCAAAATCTGTTAATGCTACCGCCTACGTTATTCTGCATTTCTATTCAGTCTTCAAAAGATAACGAAAATATCCTATTAATAGTTCGTTATTTTATCCATGACGTCATTTTGACGTATTGACATCATGACGTCATTTTGACATTTGACGTATTTTATCCATGACGAGTTATGATTCTTGCATTTGAAACTTTTACTTTTAGCGAAATTTATTTCGAATTTTTCTGATTATGTTTAATTTACAGAATCTTTGAGCGGTTAATTAGTATTTTAGCGGTTTATTAGTATTATTCAAAACACTAAACCTTTTTTTCTGTCTAATTGGAAAGTTTCATGAGTAAAAATATGCTTTTATGAACTTCTTTATGTCAAATCCGATGCCTTGCATTGTTTAAGTTCTAGATATAAAACTAGAATATCTAGTTACATCAAATATTATCCTCATGATTCATTTATATTAATAGGTTATTCATGCCTCTGCTAATTATTTAAAATTAGCGGAAGTGGTCTCCCCTACTCTACTCGCAAAAAATTGTGGATTTTGGGTACACAAAGAATGCCTTGCAGGACATTTTCATATAATATTTATGAAATATTAATATCTGGCGAGTATTTAGTACTTTTTCTGATTCTATCATGCAATTCTCAGCGAATTTTTTTGGCGATTAATCCTTGCCATGTGCTTAATAGTATCCAAAAACGGAATTTGTGTTTTAGATGCATTTTCCCCCAATCGATTGAAATCGAAATTTATCACGGAATTACGATTGTAATCTCAAAATCACATATCAGATTTAATATATTTAAGTCATTTTGAGTTATCGCGTTTACGTGCTTTTGAAAGTACGGAAAGGCGGTCAATCTCCACTAAGTTACAAAATTTTATCCGTCAAGCTCAAAGCTTTTTTCAACTATCTTATAAAAAGACAGACAAATGCTAAAAATGTATTTTTCGAACTCAGGGAGGTCTATAAAAAAATGTACATATTTTTCGTAAATGCCCCTTTTATTCCTCGATTTCTCGCCTCTGCTAATAGGGCTCATGATACTTGCCTTGCTTGCACAACCCCTAGTTACACCACTGCTATGATGTCATTGCTCTCGATTCCATTATCAATGTTTATGCATTCAATTAAAAGTGTCTATAATGACTGGCTAAATTTTATGCATTAACAATATTTTCTTGAAGGAATCACGGACATCAAGCTATGTATAAAGAGTTTAATGAAATGAAATGTAACTAGTGTCCCAACTGGTCGTTAAAAATAGCTAACTTTTAATAATTTTTAGAAAATTAATGTTTTATATTTCGCTTAAAAACTATTTGAAAATGCGCATGCTTGTATGTAAAAGAAACCGTATTTATAAAAGGAAATATTTGTGCATTTCGTTGAGGTATCTTAGAAAATATATTCCATTTATAATCATGAAATCTGGTCTCAAATAATTGTTCATGGTGACTCAATACACTTCGAAACTGGAATTTTAAAATTTAATATAGAATTTTTTATTTTTCATTTTGTATTACTTTGGAAGTTTGTTCACTTTTGTCCATAGTACCGCTTCTAATGCTTGCGGAGAGAAAAAAAAAATAGTATACTATTTAGGAGAACAAACAATTTCCGATCTAAATCATTTATTTTATATCTCTGATATAATTAACTGAGTTGGAGAAATTTTAATAAAATAAGTTGTATCCTCAAAAAAATTTTAGAATTAAAACTAAAATTGATGCTTTCGATACTCTCATTTTGTTAAGTTTTTCGAATTTGTTTGTAGTCAATATTTCATTCATTCTATCTAATTCAAAACAAGGTCGATCACAATAGCTTTATTTATTGAATTTTGATTATTTATTTTCCTGGTGTATTCCAAAAAATTTCTTCGTTGACATTTGGTAAAAAGAGCGGAACTTCACTTTTTTCACTAATTTCGCAAATTGCCAAATTAGAAAAACGAAAAAATCAAGAATTTATTTATTTATTTTTAACTAATATACCTTCCAATAGGTCGTTTACAGCAAACTTTTTATTTCAATGTTTTTCTCGCTCTTTCTTTATTTTTTTAAGAATGTCTTCATCTTCAGTTACTCGTTTCAATTTTTATCGTCTGTTGTTTGCCAAACGAAATTGTTGTAACGAAGAAAAAGAAGTTTGCAAAATAAATTTAAGAGCAAATTTTTTTTCTCTTTATTTCGTTTTATATCCTTATGTTATCGTGGTCTTGATTTTACTGGCATTTATCAAGTCTCGGGCAATGCCATGCGAATTATGCTAAGAAGTTTTTTTTTTTTTTTTTTTTTTTTATCCCGAGAGAAATTAATCGTTTATAATTATCTCTATTGAAAACGAATCTGTGAATTGAATTTCTACCGAAAACAGGACTAATTTCTTTTATTACCTAACAAATACATTATCTTTGACTTGATTCTATGAATAAATAATACAATTGGTGAAAGTAAACAAAATAAAAATTATTAATTTTAAATTCTATGACAAATAATACAATATATAAAAACATTGGAAATAAAAAAATTATTAATTTTGAGCGATTAATTTTCTAAGCTTGTCTTAGAATTTGTATACCGAATTGAATATTTGTTTCTGAACTTCAATTTTTTCATAAATAATTTAAAAATATAAACGATGAGCTTCTAAAAAAAAAAATCTGAAAAAAATTTTGATTCAAACACTGGTCTGAAATTGGTAATATTTTAGGCGTGATTCGTCTATCCTTTTTTTTTTTAAAAATTTACCCTCAATTCTGTAGCAACTATAACTCTAACTCAACACATGTACTTAATATTTTATCCAAGTACTTACTATCAGTACTTAAATTTATATTGTAAAATATAAAGGTATCTGTAAAAAATTATTAAAATCAGAAAAATAAAATGCACTGAGCTAAAATTTGCATTAGTAAGAAAAAAATTTTGAATTTGAAATTAATATAATGTTGAGTACCGAAACCAGTAGAAAAAACGTTCACTATTTTAATTTTAAAAGCCAAATTTATTTAAAATTTAAAAAAAGTTTAAGGAACATTTATTGCTAAAGAAGTAACTACGTGCCACATTTAGTAATTCTAGATTCAATGATGTGTAGTGTAGAGCGTTATGAACAATTTTTTAATCGTGCATGTCGCAATTTACAAATAGTATGCCAGTTAATACATATTATCATGTTAATTACACAGTCTTAAGTTTCTATTCATTTTAACACCAAAGCATCCTAAATTTACACTCGATTGAGAAAATTAATATTTCTAGGTTCATTACAGTAATAAGAGCAAGCAGTGACCTCGAAAAATAATTTCTGCCTTTCCTATTTAGCTTTTAATATTAATGTAAATAAGGATGCATTCTTGTTATTCAGTTTCTTCTAAATTGTAGATTCATTTTTTAATTAATTTGTACTGTTCGAAAATTGCTTGTGAATTTTTAAAGTAGTTTACGACTTCCTCTTTCTTTAAATCAGCAGCGTGGCTTACGATTATCGAGTTGGGCTTTTTTTGATGATATGGATTCCTTTTGGAATATCCACTTTAAACATGTTCCGCATAATTTCGAGCCATCTATAAAATTTACAAAATACCCTTTACATAAAACATTTTTATTTATTTGTTTTATTTATTTATTTATTTTGTTCGGAATAATGCGGAGCTACAATTTCCATGCTGCGCGGAATTATCAAACTCAGAATTTATTCATTCTGCAAATCTGATTTTGGTTTTTAAAAAATGGATAAATTGACACAAAGAATAATTTACTTTAATGAAACATGCCATGTTTTACAGCATTTTCCTAATAAATATTTTTATTGCTTTGAAAAATAATTTTACTTTCTTATATGGAAATTATTTATTAATCTAAGAAAACGTGAAATAATAAGGAAAATTTCGATTTCTTTGAATATCAGGTTTTAATATGACAAAAACAAGAAATAAAAGAAAAACAGGTGATTGCCTAGGCCTGAAAATCTTTAAATCCGCTACTTCTTAAATTTTAAAAGTCCGATTTTTTTCAAAGAAAAAAAAAAGGGGAAGAATTGAAAAGTTAAAGCTAAGAAAGAAAATCCTACTTATAATTTCCACAAAAGTTTGATGTTATATTTTTTACACTAGATGGCAGCAGGGATAATGTTTTGCAATCGTAAAATTGACCTAATTATGTCTACCTCTCACTCTGCTTTCATCTTTCAGTTTCAATTTTTCCCACTATGTGTTAATGATTTTCTAAATCCTCCATCCATTATAATCAACTTAATTTAATTTTATAGTTTATTATAAAACTTTCATCCATTCAAAAATCTTTTATCTTGTAATAAATTGACCGATTTATTTTTAGTTTGAAAATTAGATTACTACGGAAATGATAATTAAGAGATTATTTTTTTCATAGAAAATCATCTTAAAAATACATAAAATAAAAACAGTTATATAAATGCTTCTTCAAATGTAAAATTTAAAAAAAATCATGAAATGACAGTCAAAATGAAGAACAGGAGACACCGTATTAACTTTTCTTTCCGTCATCTGGATGTAGTCAGGATGGCCGAGCGGTCTAAGGCGCCAGATTTAAGCTCTGGTTCTCGAAAGAGAGCGTGGGTTCGAACCCCACTCCTGACAAGCGCTGAGTTTTTTTTTTTTTTTCTTTCTGAATTTTTGAATATAGAGGTTAGGATTTCTGTTTGCATGATCCGATAAACCGTGCAGCTGATTATATAAAGTTTTATTTTTCAAAGTCAAAGTTATTGGGATACAAAAACTGTCAATTTTAACTGTCTTAAAAAAATCAAAGTAAGTTGATGGGAATAGAAAGCAAGTTTAAATCGTCTTTTTAATTATGAAATATAATTATTTAAACTGAAATTCTATATTTGAGGATTTTCTTTAAGCTAATTGGAGAGTGACTAAAAAAATTATACGATATCTATCTATAAGACACAAATTTCCTAAAATTTCATTCCTTTTAAAAATCATTTTTTTTTTTTTACAAAGGAAGTAAGCAACTTAAATAAACGCACAATTTAAAAAAAATTGCCAAATATGCTTATAAATAATTGGTAGATTAAATAAATATATAATTTAATCAGAAATATATCAATTAAAAATAAACATATATACATTTTTTTAATAATACAGATATATAAAAAGACTTTAATTGGATTTTTTATAAAAATAAAAATAAAAATCTAAAATTCAATGTTTTTTAGCAATAATTTCGAAGCCCATTATTTCCCAAAACCCATTTTTACACCAGTTAAAAATTCAGAAAATAAAAAATTTTGTTTTTGCACAATTGTTTCTCTAATTTTACTAATTTTTAAAAAATGTTGTAAGCATATTTCCCTTACATTTTTTTTGTTTTGTTTTTAGTTACTGTGTTTATAATATTAGTTATTGCGTTTTTCAGTTACTGCGTTTAAATGCGCTTTTTGTGTATACTATGGTTGCCTTAATGAAGAAAAAGTTTTTTGAATATTATAGTGACAGACGATTTAAGCTTCAAACATTATCGTACAAAAATGTTTCGAATTAAAATATTGAATCTATCTCTCTCTTTGTTAACTTATTCTTTAAGTTACTTTTCCAACATAATTTTTTTTTCTCGTATAAATAGTATAGAGAAAGTATAGTAATCGTCAAGAAATTCGAATTCCAGATTTTGACGAATCTCCATGATTTAAACGTCCCGAAGTTCGAAAAACACATTTTTGGAAAATGCTTGTCTGTCTGTCTGTGACAAAGAGAATTAAGAAAAACCTTTGAGCTATACAGTTGAAATTTGGTATGCAGTTTTTACACCAAATTTGCAGATTTCTATCAAATTTTGAGCAAAACCTGTAGAGATGAAGTCTGTCTCCCTTGCTCTTTGAATATAAGTTTACATTATAACTACAAAACGAAAAGAGCTAGATAATAGATCCATTGCACAGATTTAATATCTATAATGCAGATATTGTCAAAATTTGAGCCAAAACCGTCAACTGGTTGTCTGTCTGTCGGTCTACGCTTTCAGAAATATGTAAACATAATCATTCAGAAACGCATTTAAATATATCAAATTAGTTACGGGATTTTGTGCCTACCACTGCAGCGTTACGCCAAATCTTTGTTTCAATCGACTGAAAGAAAACATAACGTCTAAAGCACAAATTCGATTTTCAGTTGCTATTAATGGCATGCCAAGGATTAATCGCTAAAAAATTAACCAAGAATGACACAATAGATTGAGTAAAAATGCTAAATTCACTCTAAAATTTAATATTTCATAACTATTGTAAGTCAGTGCCATGCAAAGCGTTCTCTGGTACGGCAGGTTCATTACAGCATGAGAAAACGTTTTGGAGAGACATCTCTCACTGGTTGTCTAGGCCGCGGTGGCCTGGTGGTAAGGTCTCGGCTTCGAAACCGGAGGGTTTCAGATTCGAGATCCGATTCCACCGAAGAACCGTCGTGTAAGGGGGTCTGTTGCACGTTAATCCGTCCTGACCAAACGTCCTCCCGCTGGTGTGGTGTGGTGTGGAGAGGGGGGTGCCAGCTCAGGTGTCGTCCTCGTCATCTGACCGCGTTTCAAAATTACGAGGTCCGTTCCAAAATAGCCCAAGTGTTGCTTCAAACGGAACGTTAATATAACTAAACCAAACCAACCACTGGTTGTCTGTAGTGGTACGTACGTTTAAATGTATATAAATTATTATTTTGGGAATTTAAAAATAGTTAGAACAGTTTTAGTAATATTTGGGCAAGCAAAGTAAAGTTTGGTTTCAAATTTACTGAAAAAAAAATTGCAGTTAAGCTTAGAGACATTACCTATTTCATAAACCGGTGATTAAGCTTGTATTTCTGTTATGTCTTTAAACAATACGGTATCATTTAGGATTAACAGGAAATCTAAAATCATTTTATCTCTTCCTTGGATTAGAACCTAATAACACAAGCCATATCTGTAGAAAAATTATTTCCTAAATCATATCCTTCAAACATGCATCAATATTAATATTCCAGAATTAATTTTTTTTAAAAGTGCATTGCATTTTAATTTAAACTTTTTTTCTTAAATTTTTTTCATGGTAAGGAGCGTTAGCACTTGCCAACTCCCAGGAGGGTTACGGACGCCCTCCCAAGCTAAGCTCATTTCTCACACTCACTCTCTTTCACTAAGACTGGCTCTCAAGGACATGAATATAAATTGGCCTCCAGAGTTTCACAAACTTATTTCCACTAGAAGTGCTTTTGAAAATTTCTGTAAATTTATTGTTGACATCTGTAATCCTTCATAACTGTTAAATTTTCTTCTTTTTCTTTTTATAATGTGTTACATACTTACTTCTGTAAGCCCCGTATGATACTTTGTGGTGCACGGGGGATTTATAAATGTTCAATGAAAAAATCAGTAGATAACAAAATTTATTGATCTTGGGGAAGATACCCCCTCCCACGATATTATAAATTTTTTGAAGACAAATCAGTAATTATCACACTTTTTTAAAAAAAATATTTTGTCTTTTCTTCTCCTGATTTCTTAATTCTAACTTTTTTGAAGACTAGTGGTGTTACATAAACGAAACAATATCAAGAAACAAAAATAAAATTATGAAAAGGAGGGATGGTAAATAAGAATTTAAAGATAAGAGAATCCTAAAAACAGTTATATAAATTTCTTGGTAAATAATTTGTGGTATGCTATCTTAGCACAATTATATTTTTTTAAAAAAAAAAGACATTCTTATGGATTAAGTAAAATACTAAATTAATTTCCGTTTAATATTTCCCCCCTTAATCAAAGCAGGATAAAGTTTGCTGGTTTAGAAAAGGCTTTTCGGTCGATAGAAACGGATAGCAAATATAAATTATCTAAGTATCAATAAAAAGATTATTTGTTAAGAAGTTATTGGTAAATATCAATAAAAAGGAAAATTCATATCAAAATTTATTTGTTACCTAGACAATTATCAAATGAACAAACCAGTGGTATTTGTCGTGAAATTCTGATGTAAAATCAATCATCTTTTCAATTCTTGATTGAAGAAAAAATTTTAACCTAACAATTATTTCAAGTTTTTAGATTCAACACTTCCAAGGGCGACAAACTTAGGAGCCTTCATTCATGATGTTTAACACCCTACTTTGTTTCTTTCACTGCTTAGTAATTAATTAGATGACACTGCTGTTTTTATTCAAGAATCTATTCATCTCTGAGTTGATTATCGCTTTTATATTATTTTTTGTATCGAATTATAATATCAATGAGTGACTCAACGTAAAAGAACAGATAATTCATAGCACGAGTGATTCCGAGATACTAATTTTAAGTCGAGAAGTTAAAGAGTAGTTAATGATAATCTTGAATATTGTAGTTGTAGTTGTATAAAAATTATTTGAAACAATGATTATAAAAAATCAAGTCCTTTTGCAGAACTATTGATATTAATTTAAAAATTGAGTACTTCTTCCATTTATTTCCTAAAGACGGAAAAATTTACGGCATATTTCTACATGTATATAAATGAAATGCAGATTCAACCAGTTGGAGTGGTCTCTCCAAAACTTTCTCGCATACTCTCCAATAAACTTGTCATGATAGAGAACACACTGAAAGCCACTGGCTTACAATAGTTACAAATTTTTACCTCTACCAAGAATGTAGTATTTTTACTACATCTATTGCGTAATCCTAGGCGGATTTTTTAAACCAATTAAATCCTGACATCGTTCATAGTATCCGCATAGAATTTGCATTTTAGACACGTTTTTATCAACCGATTGAAATAAAAGATTTGATACAAAATTACACTTCAGTCACAAAATCCCGTATCAAATTTGATAGTTTTAAGTCATTGCAATTTTGAATTGTCGCTTTTACATGTTTCTGAAAGTGCAGAATGGTAGACATTTAACGCCTTGTTCCGTCTCGCACAAAATTTTGTAAGCTTCTACACTTTAGATGTTAAATCTGCGTACTGAAGTTTATCTATCTAGCCCTCTTCGTTTTGTAGTTATCGTGTAAACTTACATTCCAATAGCCGGACAGACGATTTTTCTCAGAACAAATTTTACTCAAAATTTGATAGAAATCTGAACATTTCGTGTAAAAACCTATACCAAATTTCAAACGTCTAGCTAAAAGTGTTTTTGAGATATATTTGTCACAAACAGACGGTCATTTTTTAAAAATGTGTTTCTCGAACTCAGAGATGTCTAAAACATGGAGATTCGTCAAAATCTCGTGTTCGAATTTTTTGACGATTACAATACTTTCTCTGTTCTACGTATACGAGAAAGAAAAAAAACTTTATAGTAATTAGGAAAAGTCTTCTTTTCTTTCTCGAGGGAATAAAGACTATTGGCCTTTCTTTCTCTCGCTTTAACGACTTTTGAGTACTTAATGCATTTTTTTTTATTTTTCTTTATCATAAATATTGCATTTGATAGTTCATAATACGATGAACACTTCATTTTATTATCAATGTTTCTTTTTTTAATTTATGTAAAGCTTAAATACAAGCGAGTATGTTTGCTAGTTTACTAAAGTTTTATTAAGTTTCAATTACATATTGATTCCTTCTCATTTTTGTTCTAACAATAAAATAGTTATTAAAATTACATAACGCATCTTATATTAACACATATTTCTCTTTGAAAACTCTAAACATTTATTTAACACACGTCTAAACACATTTGCATGTTTCTATGAAATAAATTTAGGTTAAAAATATTTCTAGAAGAAAACGAAGTAACTGAAATTTGTCAATTAATTTCTTTAATTTTTAATAATTCTGTGCACGAGATAGCACTGTATATTTCTGTGACTATATTCATTACAATTATTGAATTGTTCGGAAGATATGCTTGAACAGTTTTAAGTAAAATTGGCAATCAAAAAACTCTGTCTGCAAGTTTATACATATATTTTACATCAATATGATTTTTAAAGGATTGTGAACACTTTATCCCATAAAAATAAGAGAATAAAAATAAGAGAAAAATCTTCCCTCTTCCTTTTACATCCTTACCCCTTTTGAAATATACTGAAACGCCCCCCCCCCCCATTTACAACTCACTTCAATATCCCAAACAACCACTATGCAATAAATTTTATTCCCCCCAGAAGAGAAGGAGTGTGATAAAATAATTTACATGAATTATGCTGCGGTCACAAAAAATTCCCCACCAAATACATCAAAATAAATCGCCCAATGAACAAAGACGAGATAAGTTACTAATTTTTTTTTTGTCAACTTTTTCAGAACTGGCTCTTATGTCTGTAACATACGTTATCGACTGATTGAAGCTTTTAAGTTGTGTTAACACACGATTAAACAGCAGTTCGTCAAAAGATTTCGCGGGCAATATGTTGAGGCATAAAGAATGGCACAGATTGCAAATGTCCTATTACTTTGCACAGCACTTGTTCGAGCTGTGGGAAAGGCACTGTTTTATAGCCTAAAAACGTGTGTCACGCGCTGAACGGACTGGCATCGAGTGAGTCAGGAATACGAGCTGTAAATGATGAGATCTGTTTTTATTTTCACACCGAAGCTATTAAAAGAACTTGTAACAAATAGCTATTTCGGCTGTCTACTTTTGGATTCTTAGTTTGTTTGTAAATATATATATATATATATATATATATATATATATATATATATATATATATATACAGGGTGTCCCTGAATTCATGGTCCAAACTTTAAAAATAGGTAAAATAAATATAAAGAAGCATTTTTTGTACAGCAATGTGGGATAAGAAATGGAAAATTTAGGCAGAAAAAAACCAAATGAAAAGAAATAACATTACAGTAATTGCTCAAATGTGCCACCAGCAGCATCGATACAGGTCTGGTATTGTCTAGCACGTGATTGGTATTTTCTTTGAAAGTTACCTGGTATTTCATGAACAGTTGCAGCATCAACTGGAAATTTTCCAATGAGATTCTCATCAGAGTCCACTGGAGTCTCATAGATACTGCATTTTTCTGCCTTGCTTGTAGTAATTTACACTTACTTGTTCCGCACACATTTTTCATTTCCGAACCAATATTGTCGTACAAAAATTGCTTCTTTATATGCCTTTTACCTACCTTTTAAGTTTGGCCCATGAATTCAGAGACACCCTGTATGTATATGTGTGTTTGTGTGTGTGCGTGTGAGTATAATAATACTTTTAAAACTAAATGAAATCCTAATTGATTTCCTATCTTAAATTAGCCAATGTTAATTTAATTCTAATTTTTTTCCAGATCCAATTCCCACTTTTTTTATATTTTTTATTTAATTATTTCTAACACGCGCACAGCAAAATTGCTGATTGCGTCGTTCCTATGCCAGGAACGAAGGAACAAAAGTCACCTGCGCACCTTTATAAAAGGATACCTAAGATTATCTTGCCTAAATTAACACGTGTGTTACATTCGTGAATCAACAAACATGAATGCAGACAGACTTACTATTAAATGAAATCTTACTAAATTATAAATAATATTACCAAATTAACATCAACTTATTTTTATTCAAATTCTAGTATCTTCTGAAACAACAAACACAAAAATTCCATAATATATCACTGTTGCCAATCTGAATTAACAACTATTTACAAAATAATATTTATAATTATTCAACTATTCGTGAGTTACTTTTAAATGAAATATTTATAATTTATGTCGCAACATGTACTCCCCTACCAGTAACGAACGTTATGTTAAAAAGCAAGAAGTAAATATCGTCAAAATTTAAATTTCGAATCTCAATGGCGTCTTAATAATTCTACCAGTTCGAGACTGTGTTAAAGTCGATTTAAGATCAGGCTGAGACACACATGTCATGTATTCGAAAAGCAGATTATCAAATTTCAATATAATCATAAAAATTGTTGACGATTTACTCTATACGTTATTTAACCTAATTATTCGTGTCAAAGATTCCTAACTTTTTAATTTATAGAATTTTAATTCATTCTTTCAGGGTTTCTGAAGTTATGAATTAAAATTCTATAAATTAAAAACCCTGAAAGAACAATTCTTAAATCGCAAGAAACAATTAGATTTCTAAAGCAGCTTGAAATGAAATAAAACTGTATATATTTTTCTGCCAAATTTATTGAAAAAAGAAAGAAAATAATTTTATCAAAAAGGAGCAACGTTACTTTGAAAAACAGGTAGATCCAGAAGAAACTGACGAAACTGATTTCTGGATTTACCGTGATCCAAGAGATTTTATATTGAACTATAAAAACCCATCCAATATATGTTTTAAATTTTTTTATTTCAAGGTAAAAAAACAAGCGGGAGTAGTCTTCTCAAAACTTTCTCGCATATTCTATAATGAGGATGTTAACCCATAGAGCGCTTTGCGCACTGAAGTTATCTTTGGTGTAAATTTAGCAATTCTACTGAATTTATTACAAAATTTGACACGAAACTATACTTGTAGTCACAAAATGCCATGCCATATTTAATATATTTAAGTTAATGAGTTTTTGAGTTATCGCGGATTTCATCGGATTTGATACAACTTTGACGAGTGTTTATACTATAGACGTTAAATCTGTGAACCGAATTTGAATCGTTTTGCAGTTATCCTGTTAAATTATATTTGAACAATTGGACAGATATTTGATAAAAATCTACAAATGTGGTATGTAGACCGTATGCCAAATTTTATCCTTCTAACTCAAAGAATTTTTTAGTTATCTTTGTGAAGACAGTCAGACGGACATTTTTCAAAATTGTGTTTTTCGAACTTTGGGAAGTCTTAAATGCAGAGATTCGTCAAAATCTCGAGTTCGAATTTTTTGACGATTACAATACTTTTTCTATACTACGCATACGAGTACAGAGAAAGGATTTAAAATGTCTAATCCCTTTCCAATAATGAATATAAATAGCCAAATAAGTGAGATTTTTTGGCAGTGCCTGCGCAAAATAAGCTAGTTTAAAAAAGTGTCAGTAATTAAAATACTTTGTTTATTATCTCAGCTTAAAATTAAAAAAAAAGGTAGCAAAAAAAAGTAATTATCGGTGAATCTCTTAATTGATTGAAAAAAAAAAGTATTCAGCACATAACTTTCCGAGAGTAGCTATTACCTTCCAAAAGGTCAATGAGGACACAGAAAATGAATGAAATTCCACTTTATTTGGGAGCTCGCCGAAATGCACTTCTAAGAGCACGGGAGCGGAATTCACTTCAAAAACAAGACAATTAAAAGCACTCCCTTAAAAAATCATCAATCGATAAACAGATCGGCCACACATAATCACCAAAGAGGAAGTACTTGTTTATGGCCGCCCCATCTTCAGAACAGAATGGATGTCCGACGAAACTAATTGTCCACGAGGAGTTCATGTGCATAAATACGTCAGCATGCGACGTCGCAATAACCTCTTTTAAAGTGACGGATGTAACAATTAAGGGGCTAATCGGTTCACTCAATGTTCCCGCATAACTCACCCTTAAAGGGAACGGAATTCGAGCCATTATGGGAGATATGCGATAGCCGGAACATGTATCGTGCATAAAGGAATACCCATAAAGTGGTACAACAAAATTAAAACGGCGATTAGTTTCGATAAAAACTGATCCAGGAGTCAGGACCCAGTAAAGTTATGGGACAGTAGATTTCTGGGAGTCTTAAGTTTTAATAAGCTTAGATTCTCTGATCCGGGCTGTTTCGGTTGAAGTTTAGCGGACATCGAGTAAATATTAAAGTTCGTTGGATTCCGAGTGTGCAATAAATAAGGTTGCAAGCAGCCTTATGAAGGGATGTCGGAGGAATGTGCAAATGCTTCCATAAATTAAGGAAAAGGCTATTCTTCCATGCAGTTAAGGAGTCTCCTTAATTTGAGTTGATGAAAACAGTAGGACATGAACAAGAGGGACTGGAAGATGTGGCAAATGTAGTCTGATTGGTCGATATCGTCTTCCCTTAGTTTGCTTAGGTTTGTTGGAGGCTCGTTTTTCTGTTTAACATAGATGCTTAGATGAACAGGAAAAGAAATGTTTTTAGTGCTAATAAAAGAGAAAGGTGCATATGCTTTTATAGTAGGGCGAGTCTTCTATGTATTAAGATAATTCGAGTGAAATTGCCCTGAAGGTTTTATATTATCCTCATGTTAAATTAGATTCATGTTCTGGAATATTGTAGCATCATTTGGAATCCAAATTGCCATAACAAAAATCAAATTATTGAGAATATTCACACCAGTTTCTTGCCGGTATTTATATTACAAGAAAAATGGATTTTACTCTCAAGATATATTTTCTTCTCGTCTAGATGATAAGTTCAATTTGCCTAGTTTGTGTTGTAGACGAGCTATTTCTTGTGTTCTTTTCTTTTAGAAGGATATCAGTGGTTCGATTGATTGCATTGATATTCTGACATCTATAAACTTTGCTATTCCTGTAAGATCTTTAAGGTACCAGAGTACTTTCCCAAATGTTTATTTTAAATTTAATTATATTAAAAGATTTTCTATGTATAAATTTTATATGACTTTTAATAGGATTTCTGCGTAACTTGACACTCATCATATGACCCCAAGAGTTTTTAAAGCGACTTATTCTCAATATTTATCTATTTGACTTTTTCCCTTTTTTATTGACTATTATTTTTTCAATTTATTCCAGAACTACACATTATTTTTAGCTATATTGCTATTATATTAATCTATGTGATATCTATGTGTACTCATGTTTTTGTACTTGTGTGAGTGTGTTTAATTTTTGATCTTTGTATTTTTATTTATATATGCTTAGAACTTTGTAACTCTTTATTCTTTGTCGTTTCTTTTTTTTTTATGTATGTTTTAATTTGTTTTGTAGCTAATATTTCTTGTGTATTTTTGATTAATGCACTCTGTAAATGGAGTCAGTCTCTATAATTTGCTTATTTCAAATAAATAAACAATAGTGTCATTGAATAAATTATGTGGAATTTTATTACACAGAATGCAAATCTTGATTTGTTACTTTTTTACTTTATTCGTACTTTCATCTAAGAACATTTTCTTCTTTACGTTTCAAAAATGGTAGAAATTCGCAAGATTAATATTTGTAAGATCAATGAAAGGGGTTTAATTTTTATTAGAATTATGGAAAGTATTGTTGGAAATTAAGCAATAAATAAAATAAACATTGGAATTCGGGGGGGGGGGAAGAGCACAAAATGAATTGTTGCCATAAAAACATTTGAAATTCTATGATAGAAAAAAACAGTTTTTATAAAATTATATTTAAAAAAGCTATAGACGAAAATTCCCTAAATTTTACTTGATTTTCAATTAATTCAAATTCCATTTGCAAAAATTTCAACAAAAAAAAATTTCTCTGAGGCCTACATTTTTACTGTCCAATGCATATTTGTGTCAAATTTGGTTATTGTAGGTACAGAGGGTATTGTACAGAGTCAATTGCAGTTGTTGTACAGAGTCAACATTCACATTGACGTTAGCTTATTTTATAAATAAATATTGCAATCTTAGTCTATTTTTTGTTCACATTTATAATCACACACACATACACACACACACAAAGTCTCGTGCACAGATTGACTAGAAGACAAATTTTAAAATTCTCTAACATAAATAAACATAGTGAAAATAGCTCTAGAAAACATAATGGCAGAAAACAAACACAGAATCTTTCTCTTCTTTATTTGCTTTTATCTCGAAGTAAAACTTTCCGAATCAAAACCAAAAGACAATCTTCATATCGTTTTTATAACAAAAAAACAAAAAAAAATCGCTTCCTTTTAGATGAAACTTTCCAACTGGCGAGCCTAAATAAAAACTCGTCCCTTAATCCTAGAACAAATGTTTGCCCATTTGGCGGGAACAAGCTGTTCTTGGAGAGAGAGTAATTGTAATTTATGTTTTGTGTGCTCCGCGGAGTTTGTGTAACGAGGCCTCCCTCTCCGGATAACAGGGGCTCCTCACGCGCACCGAACGGATTATCGGATGTGTTCTTGATCTCGCCAAATCTGCGAGTGTGAATTAAAGCTCGTCACGTTCCTTTGTCATAAGAAGCGATGAGATTTGGCGTTGTTGGCTGAAGCACAAAGTGATGGAGGTTATCAAAAAGATGGCAGCTATTTACGGCTCTATAAAAGATAAAATAAAATAAAAAATAGTAGCAAATTATAGATTATTTTTGGAAGCATTATTTAATTAGGAAGAAGTTTCTCTTTCTCTATTTTATCCTCTTTGTATAAGACAATTGTTATTTAATTACATTTATATAAAATAAATGCCTTGATTAAATAACAAGAGCAATATTTTTATGATTTTTATAAAAGAGATTTAATTAATTACTATCGAAATGTATTGCCAAAATCGTTTGCCAGATTATGAAGTGTTTTTTTTATAGACTGCATTGCGTCATGTTTAAAGATTTCGGGATTCTATTTATCATGATGAACTGAAATATTTGCAGAAGAATTTTGCACGCATTGCTTATTATTATTATACGAATTATAAATAATACAAGGTATTTTAAAATGTTTCTGCAATTTTCCTTTCTATTAAGCGATTATGCTGACTTTGATTGACTTATCTTCAAGATTTTTTATCATGCAAAGAAAAGGAAAGAAAAGAAAGAAAATGAAAATGAAAGAAAGAAATGCAGGTTTATTACCAGAATGGTTGCTACTGTTTATTGCTAAAATGGCTTCTGCACTATGGTATTCACCAAGTGGCCTGTAGTTAATATATCGTGCCATCTTCGGACAGTTGTTTTAGCAATTAATACCTGGCATGCGGTTAATGGTGTCCAAAAATCGAATTAGTGTAAAACAAAATTACATTTCTAGCCACAAAATACCATATCAAATTTGATATATGAAAGTCATTGCGTTTTTGAGTTACCGCAATTACATGAAAGCACAAATTATTATATAGCCATCCCTTGTTATATCTGGCCTACACTTTGATAAGTATCGATACTGTAGATGTTAAATTTGTATACCGAATTTTATATATATAGCTCTTTCTTTTCAGTTATTGTATTAAATTATATTCGAACTGCTGGATAGACAGATTCCGAGAGGATTTTATTCAAAATTTGATAGAAATCTACAAATTTAGTGACCGTATACCAAATCCATTTCATCCATCTAGTTCAAAACGTTTTTGAGTTATCTTTGTTACAGAGAATCAGACGGACGTTTTTAAAAAATGGGTTTTCCTAACTCTATGAGGCATAAAACGTGGAGATTTCAAGATCTCGGGTTCGATTTTTTTGATGATTACTAAACTTCATATACGAGAAAGTAATAAACGGAACATTCACCTAAAAAAAATCTCCTAAAAATTAAATTTAATTGTGGGCTTATCTTTAGGATTTAATGAAATGAAACTAGTTTTATAAAATATGCAAATAAAATGCTTGTGTATGCATTTATTTTCAGAAATGAAAACTAATTTTTTTTAATATTATGTGAAAAGTAAAAAAAAAAAAAAAAATCATAGCTTTCAGAGTAAATAAATTTTATCATTTCTGGTTGAGGCAACTCGACAATTCACTTTATAACAAATTAATGGCCGCGTTTAGGCCAAAAGAAAAACGCGGAGATGCAGAAATATCTCATTCATCTTACACATGCGTGCAAAAAAAATTTCTATAACCGTACATGCAGGAGGCATGAATGCACACCCCTTGAATTTTTCTGCACATAGAGAAAAAGAAAAAAAAAATCTTTGGACAGCCTATATCTACAAAAACAATCCACTATGTAGATAAATGGAAAAAAGCTCCGAACTATTGCTCTTGCCGATTCATACTTTCCGCTCTAGGCCTTGCCAAAAAAACAAAGAAAAAGAGCGAGGAGGGTGTTAAATGCGATTTGGAAGGGGAGGTAGAGGGGCGGAGGAATATCCCTTTTAGAGTGTCATTGGGGTGAGCTGGAGCAATTTGCCTTGAACGGTTTTGAATTCGGGATCGGAGAAGCCCCAGCTGCTATTTATCATGTGCAACCAACAACGCTTCTCCTCTTCTCGCTCGCCTAGTAATGTGCTCTTGATGCTCCTTTCGGGATCAGAAGGGTTGCCAGGAGAAAATTTTTTTGTGTCTTCCGCCGCGCCAACTTTACGCCAAGCTACTTCAAGTGAATAAAGTGGCTACTTATAAGGAAAAAAGAAGTTTTATTTCTATCTTTTAGAATCGGGATAGTTTTACGAGTTTAATTGAAAAAAAAGGGGGTTATTACATGACAAATCATATTTACATTGCTAAAATACTTCTTATTCCATTTATGAAAGAAAAAAAAAATAGCGATGCTACAGTTTTCACATAAAGAAGAAAATAAAGGGTGTCCCAAAATTAACGTAAGATTTGAATTTGCCACCATTAGTATAGTAAAGTGTTGGCAACTCTATTAAAAAACTATTTGACAGCTGATAG
Source organism: Argiope aurantia (assembly GCA_026543865.1). Classification (NCBI taxonomy): domain Eukaryota; kingdom Metazoa; phylum Arthropoda; class Arachnida; order Araneae; family Araneidae; genus Argiope; species Argiope aurantia. Next base: position 189,908 of record JAPMOR010056992.1, on the reverse strand, counting down.
TTTAAGTTTAGAATTTGTAAAAATGTAGTTAGTAATATATGACTAACCACATTTTCATTGCTAAAATACTTCCAGATTCCATTTATGAGATAAAATTTTAGCGCTGCCACAGTTTTAACATACGAAAGAAAATAAAGGGTGTCCCAAAATGAGCGTAAATTCTGAATTTGCCACCATTCATGCAGTAAAGCATTGATTACCCTATTAAAAAAACATTTGACAGCTGATAGTTTAGGGTTAGTAAAAACAGAGCGTTACACAATAGAACAACGTGCTAACGCAAGATTTGAATTAACAACAACAACAACAAACAAACAAACAAAAACATAGGTTCCCACCCCCTTCAAATTGTTATATTTTGATTGAATTATTAAGTTCACAGGTTAGAGTTATGTATGGAATAACACATAAGGCAAATGGCTTCCACGGCTTGCTGGCACATACGCAACTGCATTGTTGAAATTTTACAACGCAATGCATTGCCGAAATTTTTCATGACATCTTGCGTAAATGTGGCTGAATTTCTTTGACGCAGCGTTGAATTTCCTTTTTCAATACACGCGTGCTTGTGGATTTGTTGGCATAGACCTTTGGCATACACTTCAAATAATCCATAAAAAGAAACCAATGGTGTTAAATCACACTATCAAGAGGGCTGATTATCCAATTTTCGAACTATGGCCGACAGACTTACATTATTTTTGAAATATTGTTCAACAATGAAAACACATTGTTCTATCGTGTATTCATACTAATCCTACTAACTAACTAACCCTAACCTATCAGCTGTCAAATATTTTTAATAGGGTTGCTAACATTTTACTGCACAAACGGTGGCAAATTCTGATCTTGTGCTAATTTGGGGTCCCCTATAAAATTAAAAAGGAAATTAGTTTGTAAATACAAATAAATATGCTTAGTTGGCGACTAACTTGCATTTTATGACCCTATTCAGCATTTCCAAGAAGCAACACAAAATGGAACAATTTTATTGCCTCACTTACTGAAAAAGGCAAGTTAGAAATTCAGAACGATTACATTCTGATATCAAATTCAGAACGATTATAACTGATATAGAGAAAGTAATTGTAAGTACATTCAAGTCATCAAAATATCTTTAATGCTTCCTGCGTACACTCAGCTGAGACTTAGTTTCAACAATCTGACAAAAGATAAAATCATTTCAGATAAAAGGAAAGAGGAAATTGAATGTGCAAAAGATTTTCACAGACATTAAAAACCGATAATCAATATTCTTCTTAATAATACTCTATTATCAAAATGACAATTCCTTAATTTCGCTGAGAAAGAAGGAGTTCTTTCTAAAATTCTCACGAGCATATAAAAAGTGATCCACCTGTTATTCGTAATTTGCTGATTACTATTATTTTATTTAGTTGTCCATACCAAAAACACGTTTAAAAAAAAAACTTAGAGCTTAAATATTTGGGCTCTTTCCGGAGCTTTTACTATTTTTTGTTTATTATTTAGAAACCAAAAAAAAAAAAAAAAATCCTAAACTAGGGGGGAAAAATTGTGTGTCCTTAAAAAGAAAAATTTTATTTACTAAAATAAGCCAGATCAAATAATATTTTATCCATATTTATATAACATATAAGCAGAAATCTTCAATATTAATGTCATATGCAATATGGCCGTTTAAAAAGGACTGGCATTCATTTAACAGTATGATTCCTAATAATAGATTAACGCGAGGGAAAATATTTCAAAAATTATTGGCAAAATTTTAAAAATTAGATTAAAAAAAAACCTGTGGAATAAATTGGAGGAAATATTTCAAAACAAAATTTGCAGATTTAATCGAACAAAAGAAAATGCATGGTCTAATGAATGTAATAGTACGCAAACAATTTTATTATTCGAAAGATATTCTCGAATTATTTTAATTTCATCAAATTTCATTGTTTTATGAAGAATTAAATATATATATTCTTTAATTTCATGATTTCCAAAATTCATTAGCTCATATTTAAAAAATATGAATTTGAATTAAAAAAAGCGTGGTCTAAATAAAAATGAATAAAATAAATAAAATGCGAGAAATTTTAAGTAAAGAAATTTCCCAACAGCGATTTCGCATCACTAGGAAAAGTTTAGGCGTAAAACGAAGAAAAGTCGCCAGATATGGCAAATTGGCGATTAGTGTTTTGAAAGATCCTATACAGTGATGGAATTGATGCCGGGATTGAAGCTGATTGTCTCTTTGGGCTTTTATGGTCGAACCTTAACGACATACAAATGTCTACTTAGGATCAAACTTTTTTTTTCTTGCCTTTCTTTACTCTTTCGCATAAACGATTAAAAGAAACAAAAGAAAAAATAAAGGATGTACGAATTTTAAAAGTCACATTTATCACTACAGGATAAATAAAAATAGATTTTATTTTTTTATATACAGTGGCTCCCAAAATTATTCGTACACTAACAAGAATCAATTAAAAACCTCATTATTTACCATTATATATTCTTATTTTTACATGAAAATTTTTTCATAGCATATTTTTACAATTCTTAATAAAGCAGTGAAGAATAAATTTTAATTACGATGCAAATTATTTTTTAAAAATGACAATAAATAAAATTGCACAAAAATAGGACACAAAAGTGATCATACACTTTAAAAAACATCACTAAATATGATATTTTCTAAATTTTTCTAAATGTTTAGTATTTAGTAGGATATCCTTCATTCTTTATAACAGCTTTTAAACGTTTGGGCATAGATTTAACTAAAAGGTAGGTTACTTCTGCACCGATCTTCTTCCATTCTTCGACCATTACTGCTTTCAGTTGAATTTTCGATTTAATGTCGTGACTTCTTATTCGCACCTCTAATTCTTTCCAAATATGTTCTATAGGGTTTAAATCCGGTGATTGAGCTGGTGTTTTAAGGGTTTGAGGGCAATGATAGAGGCAAAAAAGACGAACCTTCATGACCGTGTGCTTAGGATCGTTGTCTTGGTAATAAACAAAGTTGTTTAAAATGCCCAATTTTTGTGCTGACACTTTTAAATTATTATTGAGAATATTTATATAAATATGATCCATTATATCATCAATGAATACTAAATTGCCTACTCCAGCCGCTGACATACACCCCCAAACCATGACACCTCCACCGCCATGTTTTACTGTTCTAACTAAATTCTTGGGATTAAGTTTTTCTTTTTTTTTCTCCATACAATGATTCTCCAATCCTACCCAAAGATCTTAAACTTACTTTCATCTGCAAATAAGACACAATTACAATAGCTCTCTGGCTGGTTTATCATAGATATGGCAAATTTAAGCCTAGCAATTCTGTTCTGATTTACAAATAATTTTATTCGTGCAGAGCGGCCATGTATACCAGCATTCCGAAGAATTCTTCGAATAGTTTCACAGGAAATAGAAGTTCCATTTGATTCATTATATTGTGAAGTAAACTTTATTGCATTCAGACGTGGATTTTTTAGAAATTTACTCACAATATTTCTTTGACTTCTAGCTGACAGAATTTGAGGGCGACCATTACGAGGCTTGTTTGCAATCCTTTTTCTCTCTCTGTAACATTTTATTATGCTTTGCACCGTTGAATGAGGTAGATTAGTTATAATTGCAATGCCTCTAATTGATTTTCCAGCTTTAAAATGAAATATAATTAATTTTCGTAAGTCTAAACTCGTTTCTTTACGAATGCGCGTCATATCTAAGAATAAAGTAAATAGAATAAATAATTGTGATATTAAATACTGAAATCAAACGATTTTAGTGTATTTTTCAATTAGAAGAAAAATAAGCCGCAAAAGATATTTTTATCATGAATTTAAATAAATAATGTTTGCATGTACGAAGACTTTTGTGTTCTAATTTTGTGACATTTTTTATTTATTTATTTTTTATAACAATACTACTTGATTTTTGATAAGAATATTTGTTCAGTTTTATTAAGAACTATTTTAAGATGCCAATTAAAAAAAACCAACTAATAAAATGCTTTATTAAGAAGTATAGAACACAATTTCTGCAAATTTCTTTAGTGTACGAACACTTTTGGGAGCCACTGTATGTCTATTATTAAACGAATACAAAATAGCTGGCAGGCATTGATTATAGTGTATATCCTGCATGTATCAAAGCACATTTATCTTAAATAAAACTGATTGATAGAAATAATAATATAGATACAGTGGCTCCCAAAAGTGTTCGTACACCAACAAGAATCAATTAAAAACCTCATTATTTACCATTATATATTCTTATTTTTACATGAAAATTTTTTCATAGCATATTTTTACAGTTCTTAATAAAGCAGTGAAGAATAAATTTTAATTACGATGCAAATTATTTTTTTAAAAATGACAATAAATAAAACTGCACAAAAATAAGACACAAAAGTGATCATACACTTTAAAAAAACATCACTAAATATGAAATTTTCTAAATTTTTATAAATGTTTAGTATTTAGTAGGATATCCTTTATTCTTTATAACAGCTTTTAAACGTTTGGGCATAGATTTAACTAAACGGTCGGTTACTTCTGCACCGATCTTGTTGCATTCTTCGATCATTACTGCTTTCAGTTGAATTTTCGATTTAATGTCATGACTTCTTATTCGCACCTCTAATTCTTTCCAAATATGTTCTATAGGGTTTATATCCGGTGATTGAGCTGGTGTTTTAAGAGTTTGAGGGCAATGATAGAGGCAAAAAAGACGAACATTCATGGCCGTGTGCTTAGGATCGTTGTCTTGGCAATACACAAAGTTGTTTAAAATGCCCAATTTTTGTGCTGACACTTTAAAATTATTATTGAGAATATTTATATAAAATCTATGATCCATTATACCATCAATGAATACTAAATTGCCTACTCCAGCCGCTGACATACACCCCCAAACCATGACACCTCCACCGCCATGTTTTACTGTTCCAACTTAATTCTTGGGATTAAGTTCTTCGTTTTTTTCCCCTCCATACAATGATTCTCCCATCCGACCCAAAGATGTTAAACTTACTTTCATCTGCAAATAAGACACGATTCCAATAGCTCTCTGGCTGGTTTATCATAGATTTGGCAAATTTAAGCCTAGCAATTCTGTTCTTCTGACTTACAAAGAATTTTCTTCGTGCAGAGCGGCCATGTATACCAGCATTCCGAAGAATTCTACGAATAGTTTCACAGGAAATAGAAATTCCATTTGATTCATTAAATTGTGAAGTAAACTTTATTGCACTCAGACGTGGAATTTTTAGAAATTTACTCACAATATTTCATTGACTTCTAGCTGACAGAATTTGAGGACGAC
>JAPMOR010056992.1:148821-183572 GCA_026543865.1 Argiope aurantia | reverse complement strand
ATCTCCGCTCCCAATTTTTTTTTTTTTTTTGTAGAAATAAGATTATTTTTTAAAAATTTACCTCTATTCAGTAAATTGTATGAAAGCGGCAAACTAATTTCTCAATGACAAAGAATTTTATATTATTATTATTATTATTTCGACACAGCATCGACATTTCCCCCCCCCCCCATAATCATCAGAAATAATACTAGAGACGACTGGATGCGAAGAACTAGGCAAATATCTTAAAATATTAAATAAAATTTTCACATTAAAGTATATGAGCTTCGAGATGTATTGAGTTACCGATAGGATTGCATGAGTGTCAAATTCCAAAGTTGTGTATAGATTTTCTCTTGAATATTTCTAACATTAACATCTAGAGCAGTAGAGAAATAATCAAAAATATATATTCCTAATATTTCTGAGAACCCTTTAATACTTTTAAATTGAGATTAATACTACTACTTTTGAACTGAGCAGAAATTTTGATTGCATAATTTAAAAATTCATGATTATTTATTTCATTTTTGCGTAATAATAATAATTGTGCGTCTGTTGTTTGTTCTTAAGTGTCGCTTCAGCGAGAAGATATCAAGTTTTACCTTGTGCTGCCATCTGGTGTTTACAAAAAAGGCAGAAAAATGTTTGCATGGAATTGTACGAATGAAAATATTACGTTTTTATTTTCTCGTATTCAGATTATACAAAGAGAAAATATTGTAACTGCCAAAAGCGATTTTTTTTTTTTACCTGATTCCAAAAAATCTAGTTTTAGAATTATATCTCTCTATCTGTGAACACGAGAACTGGAAACTCTTTGAGGTAGATAAATGAATTTGATAAATTGTTCTTACTTCAAACGTTTATATCCTTATAAAATTTTTACTGAAATCTGTATATAAAGAGTGCTTCTGCTTGTTTGCAAATGTGCAAATGAAGGCGATCGCTACAAAACGTAAAGAGCTAAATGGATAAAACTTGGTACAGAGTTTTAGCATCTAATGCGTAGATCCTTATCAAATTTTTGAATACAATAGAATTTGTATATATAATTATATCCAAATCATATTTCGTTTTGAAAATATTTGATATTTTTGAAGAACTGTATTGTTATAAAAGGATTAACAAAATCATTTCAATAAAAAAAAAAAAGATTGAGAAAGTAACAGATCCTTACTATAACCTCTACATTACATACTTATGATCGGTATTTCTTTATAATATAAAAGCCAAACCAAAAATATAATGCTTTAAATATGACAATTTTGTTCCGGTCAACTTACAGAAGAATTTCAAATTTGTTCACTTGCTGTATAGAAACGAAGCACAAAATACTCACTTTCTGCTACATACAATATTGACTAAACTGTCAGTTATACCAAATATTTTTTGGCGTTGAGCGGTGTACATAAAATTCCAAAATCCCTAAGTAGGCATCGTGGCAACTAAGAGGTTAATGAACTAACAAACTCAGGGGACTCAAGAGGAGTAAAAATCGAAAAGAAACATGATGTCGCAGACCATGTTGAAAGGATAAAATGCATGCAAGTTCTAAATAAAGAAAATATTGACAGCGCACATAATGCATATATGAAGACAATTCTCATACGCTATACCGTGAAACTCCTAAAAGAGGTTTAGTGTCAACACGTGGGCAGGAATTCTCAATGATTATGCCTTCCTGCTCAAACTTCTGAATTAAGCAACGTACCTTGTTTTTCTGTAGCGCTTTTTCCCATAAAGTGCTCAAAATGTGCCGGATTAATCATCTCAATTTTACATACACAAGAAGACGAACTGGATTCTCCAGATGGTATGGCCTCCACTTTCGCCGGATCTTAATCCTTGCGACTTTCTCCTATAGACGCATCTTTAATCAATCGTTTATGTGATAGAACGCAATGGAAGATCTCATTGCGCGAATTTTTGTTCCTGCAATTGACGTCAAAAGAATATCTGGAATTTTCTAGCTCTTCTGAAAATCGTTTTTAAGTCGTTATAGATTGTGCAATGACATTTCCAACAACTCTTGCATAATTAAGTAAATAAATGTTTTTTTAATTGTTATTGTCCTTTTGGTCATTCAAACGTGATATTGGGACTTGAGAACGTTTTTCTTATTTTCATTGCCTTTAAGTGATTTGCGACACTATTCTTCATTGCAATTTTTGTTTTCCAAGATGTTTATTAACAATCCACAAAATTTGTCGTTCCATTAACAGAACATTCTATGTAATAAGTCCATTAACCCGTATTTAGTCATATTTCAAATAATAACCTCACTTCCCACCCTTTCTTAAGATATAACCAAGATACCACTTGATTAGAGATCTCAAAGGATTAGTATCTTTTCCTGTAACCTATTCCATTACTTCAATTTACATCTTTATATTTCATATTAGTTGAAATGAAAACCTACTACAATTTTTTTTTATGATTAACCAAGTGAATTTGCTGTATTTAAACAAACAAACTAATGTAAATAACAATATTTAACACAATCCTAGTACGTTGACTTCGAATTGAATACAATTATACAACATGGGAGCCACTTAGCATTTTTATGAATTTCAAGTTCATCTCTATAAGCAAGCGCATTTAATTTTCCTTTCAAAATTGTATCAATGTAAACAGATGTACTATTTATAATGTGATATGTAATTTTAAAAAAAATAGCATTAGAATTTTTATGTTTGTTTTGTGAAAACAGCTATATTTCAGAATGTGCATTTTGTAGTTTGTTCGCGACTACACAATTGAGCTTTAACAAATCCTTGGAAAATTAGAGGAGAAATAGACATTGAGTTAAATATATAATAAGGGACGGCAAATAAGATTTTTAAGAATTAACAGAATAAGTGAATCAAATTAATTTTAAAATTTTTTTTCAAATAAAATGATAGAAACAAAAATTATTCTTATAGTTATAAAAATTAAAATAATGATTAATTTATTTCCTAAAATTTTAATGAATATACAACTAAATAAGTGTATTAATGAATCAAGAATTTTTTTAAAATTTGTAATGATGTTTACGCACATAGAACATTGATTATAAACATATTTATATATCTTTGTTTAAATAATCATTGTTTAAAAATAAATCATTTGCTTTTTTATTGCAAAACTCCATCAAATTCCGCTGATCGTTTCAATCGATTATGAATTTTTCTATTTGAAGGGTCTAACTCGTATTCTTCTATATAAATTAACTTCTAAATCTCTTTCCGGGGTCTAAATGAATAAAAAAAAAGTTAGGGAAACCAGAGCATCGAGATTGACACTTAAGAGAAAGAATAGATTAAAATGATGTTACGGGAAGTAACAAAATTAAAGGGAAGCAATGCACTCCAAGATAAACGATTTCACCCGGATTGAATTACACCCTCCCCTTTTTCCCTACACCCAACTCCACCCTCATCTTTTAACACAATTTCTTCGCCGCCCAGTGTAAAAGCCACAAAGTCACCTTTCAAGGCAAAAAGGGTTCTTCCCAAGTTCTCTTGGAATGGAATATATATTTTATACCAACCCTCCCTATTTCTTTTTTAAAGGGAGGGGGGTCTAAAGAATGTATTGGGAGGGGAGGGTAGAGAAGAACACTCCGGAAAAATCAGTCAGTGAGTTGATCGGTTTAGCTGTTTCACAGTCAGTCAAAAGTGACATTTTACTGATGAAGTCCTCCACGTTTTCCTGCAAATGGAATGACCCTTCTCTCTTTTTTCTCGTCGAAGCGCTTTGTAAGCCAAAGGGAAATTCAGGCACCCCTTACACATATTAAAAAAAAATAAAAGTGGAAGGACACCAAGTGAAAAAAAAAGTTTTCTATGAGGAGGGTTGGGGTGCCTCCTCGCTGAAGGATTGAACCGGAGTTATTTCAATTTGCCTGAAATTTCTTTCTCACTCTCGCTGAGTGCGGGGCATGAGATGGATTTAAAAAAAGAAAGTAAAATAAAATAGTGCTCAACGTCTGGTGTATCTGTTTCTTCTAGTACTGAGGAACGACAAAAAATAAGGGTATAGGAGGAGGAGAGTAAAGTACGTCTTTTGGTGTTATTCTGTCCTTTTTCTTGATTCTGTTCCACTTTCTTCCTCATCGCTTTTATTGAATCGGTAAAACACTTATTTACCAGCGATTTACTTAAGTTTGAGTTCCAAAAAGAACTTTTTGACTTTCAACTCCACAATTGTTCTTTTTTATTCTTATTTTATTGGGTGACAAATTTAATTCGTTGAGCTTTTTTGTGTGTGTGTGTGTTTAAATGTGAACTTTTAATGCGGCGATTAAAGTATGAGAACTGTTCGAAAGATACGGGCATGAATAATGTAGAATGTAGAATGTGTGTGTGTCTGTGTGTGTGTGTGTTTATACGTTTTATCTGAAGTCTTTATTGTATTAATGAAGACTGCTGAAAGTATGCTGAAATATAATTCTAATAAAGGTGAAGATTGCTGTGGACTTTATTTTTTTACTTACTTTAATATTTATATACTTTTTTATTTAAAATTTAAATTTCAAACAAAGAATCAATGCTGTATTCTCCCTACAGGCATGACATCTTTCTTCATCCCAACAATAACGAAACAACAAAGACTAATCTATTGGGTCTAGTGTTTATTATTTAAACAATTATGTTATTGCATTTTATCATTAGTAGCAATTATAAAATGACGAGCGTTCCCCCATTTAGATTCTCCTGATAAGTGTTAGTGAGACTCTATGAGAAAGATGTATTGTTTGTTGATGTGCTTTATCGCAGGTACAGATTCATAAGTTTTTGAGAAAAAAAAATAATTCCCATAACTTCCTTACTATTCTAGACAGAAAAATAGATCAAATTAGACAAATAAGCGTCTCATTAATACAAACAACTTTTTTTCTAAAAGTTTTACGATAGCTGCAGTTATTTAGAAGCTTGGATCTGAAAAGCTATTTTCAATCGTTAACTTCACCTGTTATTATCATTATTATCGAAATGGATAAGTTGGGATTTTAGCAGCAGCGGCTAACTTCGGCTGTTTCTACAAGATCTATGTTGTCAATTTTGAAATGAAATAAAATAAAATACTTTGAAATTGCTTAAATGCACATGGATAAAAAATTTAATAGCTTGAAAAAAATTAATTAAATAAAAAAAGAGCAGAAAATTTATTGTCAACATTAAGTAAAAATAATCCATCTCACAAAATTTCAAAAAAATTGTGCGAGCTTCATATATTTTGTTATATTATAATTTGCATCGTAGAAGCGAGAATGGGAGCATACTTGTGTTGACTTTATTTCACTTTTTAAAAGAAACAAAACTACTTTTAAAACAAAGCAAATCAACCTCTGTTAATAGAGACAACCATAGGTCGCAATTGAAGACAGATGTCTCCCATAAAATCTTGCCATAGCAACGAAATCTCGTCTTCAAATGAATTTCTGGCATGAAAGACTCGCCTATACCCAGAAGAATTTGAATTAAAAAACATGACATTACTAGTTTAGATACGTAATCTCATATCTAAACTCCTTGTGTTTGTCCTCCTTTGTCAACCTTTGTTTATTTAACCTTATGGTCGAATAAAGAAGAGAGATCAATTAAAAAAAACTTATGTAATTTACATTCCATATGGCCTCTGTCCTTAAGAACTTAAATATGCTACAGTCGATAAAATCAGTTTGAAAAATTGACAAAAAATTAATTTTGGCATCAAACAATAACTTTTCTAACTACAGTCGAATCACACTTCAAAGATCACGACATTCCAGGATATTATTTGTAAGGTTTATTAGAAAAGATATTTTCGAATCATTCCAGAGGCCGATATGAGAATCATATTCATTATAATCCACCGACTATGATTCTAATAGAAATGATTTTTGAATCGTATGAAATTATCCACAAGTTTATATATACAAGAAGCTTAGTTGTCTCTGTACGTAAATGTGGTTTTAACAATCTTTGAAAAGTAGAGGACAGCGTGAAAAAAAAAGGGGGGGTTGGGGAATAACCCCAGAAAATCATGATAATAAGATCGAAAAGAAAATCGCAGGTGCAAGCCTCCCTAGCGGCAAATTTGGCAGGGGGTAAGCACCAGGGGGTGGTTTATCGAAACGTGAGATGTTGAATGGCACACAATAAAAAAGGAGGAGGGGGTCTCTTCGAATCGTTTGTCAAGTAAGTCAACCGCCGCCACTTCTCATGCGGACTCAATAGATTTGACTTTCCAACAGAAAGAATTTTATTCTGTCATCGTCGTGCATTGTGCCGGTGCACATCAGTGCACCTTTACAAGACGGTTCAAGCGTTACAATCAACTTTAGTAGCAGTTTAGGCCCCAAAGAAAACGGGGTTGCCGACTCTCTCCGTCCACATTAAAAGGGGGCAGAGGGGGATGATTGGCAGAGTTGCAGCTGGAAGTTGGGAGAGTTAAGAACGCATGAGCACTTTTTGTGTGTTAAGAAGTGGTAGGGTAATAACGACATCTTGTGTATGACATTTTTTTTTTTTCTTCCTATGCTGGGAGTAAAACGTTGCACATTTCTTTAGAAGATACTGCTATCAACGTCATATCAGTGAATCAAAAGTAAATCGTAATATCTATGTTAAATGAAACTATGATAATGTCTATTATTGATAATTAGAACTATAAAAAAGTATTAAAAATTGTCATTGATAGTGTATCTATCATATACACGAAGGATACATACATGATCTGTTATCATTGAAGAATGCTATGTTAAATGAAACTACGATAATGTCCATTATTGATAATTAGAACTATAAAAAAAGTATTAAAAATTGTCATTGATAGTGTATCTATCATAAACACGAAGGATACATACATGATCTGTTATCACTGAAGAATGCTATGTTAAATGAAACTACGATAATGTCTATTGATAATTAGAACTATAAAAAAAGTATTAAAAATTGTCATTGATAGTGTATCTATCATATACACGAAGGATACATACATGATCTGTTATCATTGAAGAATGCTATGTTAAATGAAGAAACGATAATGCCTATTATTGATAATTAGAGCTATAGAAAAAGCATTAAAAATTGTAATTGATCGTGTATCTATCATATACACGAATGATAGATACATAATTTGTTATCATTGAAGAATGTTATGTTAAATGAAACTACGATAATGTCTATTATTGTTAATTAGAACTATAGAAAAAGTATTAAAAATGTAATTGACCGTGTATCTATCATATACACGAATGATTGATAGATGATCTGTTATCATGGAAGAAGTTTTGGTTAAAGTAGTGATTGTAATGGTGTACAAATGATTATTATATTCGGGTTTTTTTTTTTTTTTGCCATGTGTATTTACTAATTTTTCAGCAAAGACTACGAATTGAAATTAGTTAAAACCAAAAGCCAGCGCTGAGTGCGTTTTCTATTACTGGATTAGATATCGTCCATGATTCAAAAGTGCGGAATCCAACACTAATCAACTTAATTGTAGTAGTAAATGGGCTTAACTAAGATGAGATGCTTCCGCAATCTAAACCATTATTTTATATATATCGAATTCCCTTCCCCCTCCAGCTTTAAAATTCTTTTTCCAAAATTAATTGCCTCCTTTTTTGTTGGATGTAAAGATGATGAACAGATAAACTAAATATATAATTGGAACATCAATTAGTAACAAATAAAAAAGATTGGAATTGAAGAAGAATCCTAATTATTTCATTTAAATTGTTTTTACTAATTGATTTTTTTATGATCTCATCAGAATTAAACCAATCAGTAATTATTAACAAATATTAAATATTTTTATTCGATTGAATTGATTTCACATGACTTATAATTCCCATAGCCGTGGTTTAGTTATATAAAAAGTGTGGTAAAAATAGTTAAATAGCTTTTAAAAAACTGTGGTTAAAAAATTAAATAGTTTTAAAAAAAGGTAAAATTGTTTTAAAAACTTTTGTAAAAATAATGCTATTAATTGACGTCGAATTCCCAAATGTATTGTTTCTTCGATAAAATATTGGTTTACATAAAAAAAACAAGAGGATTGGTCTACCCAGTCAAGACTATTAATATATTATTATTAAAAATAATATCACTTATCTGCACTACTGTACTAGGTACATTTAATAATTGACGCACAAACACTAAGCACATTGTTTTTTACTTAATGATATAATGAGGGCTGGATAATATATATGCATATATATAATATAAATCAACTGCTAAGATGATATTTGAAATTAAAATTCCCGCCAATATGAGCGATACTATTCCAATTCTGGTGATGGAAATTTGCTTCGCAACTAAATATATTTCCCATAGCTCTGTGTTCATAAAGTAGGATAGGGGCCTGCGGACCCTTGAAAAGTTCTGCTATCGGGTACTCACACACTCTGTGACATCTATGGCTGAATAGAGGGGAAGTTATTATATGGCCAGTCAACACGTTCCTTGCACACAATGGGAAAATATATGGGAGTAGTTGAAAAGTATCAGATAAAAATGAACAATCCAGTGTCGACAGTTGAAAACCGAGCCTACATCGACCAATTTACCGCTTCTTTGATATGTCTTGGCAAACGCTGAATGGAAAAACTTTTCTTTTTTCATTCAGTCGGGATTGGAAGAAACATAGAAATTCATTTAAGATTAAGATTAAGATTTAAAATTGTATATCTAGAAAGACATTTGAGATATCCTCGATGATTTACTTTAAATGCATTTCTATATTATTTTGAAGAAAGGTGCTCTGGCTACAGTCTGTTTATAAACAACATGCATAGGAACTAACAAATATGCCTTTATCTATTTTCTGACGGCATTTCAATTATAAATACAGATTCTAATACGGAAATAATAATGAAAAGCCATCAAGTCACTTAAGAAAATATGAAAAGTTGTGAACGAATTCGGAAATTAAAATTAATATCGAAGCTGTAAACTCTTCTATAGGCGAAGGCAAATGCAAAGACTCGAAACCTTCTAAAAGACCACTTCAAGGAAATATTTCATAAATATTTCAGTTTTCTGGGAACAAAAGTATTTCAAAATATTCTAAACTTGCACTGAAGAATTTTTTCAAAACAATTCTGGATCATATATATTGATTCACAAAGTCCATTTGAATTCATTTTAAACTCATCCAGACAAAGCCATCCTTTGGTGCTCAGTACAATAAAATTATATTTTAAATTGCTGGATCGCTATTTTAACATCCTATTTTGTTGGATTCCTGGACACGTTGACATATCTGGGAACGATCAAGCTGATGTTGCCGCAAAAACAGCTAGCTCAAATGAAGAAACATTTGTCCCGTTTCACAAGTTAGATCAAACTTTAAAGCAAAGTTTACTCCGAATGTGGCAACATACCAGGGACTTGCAACTTGATAATAAATTCCATTCCATCCAACCATCTATTTCTGGTTTTAAAGCTGACATTCTCAGCCGTAGAATGTTGTATTAACAAGGCTTCTCATAGCTCATACTTATTTTACTCACAAGCATTTACTTCATTCGGATTCAGCTCTACTTTGTGCAAGATGTAGTACCATAATTTCTGTTCGGCATATCATCATGTGAATGCCCTGAATACCGCTTCCTATGAATAAAATATTTCGGCAGAGATTATCCAAATTTGTAAGATATAATTAGCGAACCTTACCATGTTAATGTATTTTCATTTTATTTGACATCAGTTTCGTGCGCAATATTTAATTTATATTTTCTTTTATTTTATTCTTTTAACTTTGCCTCTCCCTGCTGTTATGAATAATCTTTATATATTTTAAGTTAACTCGAGTTTGCCACAGCTTTGCCAGTTTTGGCCCTGGTACTAGAAAAAATCAATCAATCAATCAATAAAAAAGACATGACAAAGAATTTTAAAAATTGCTATGTATGCGTGGAGATAAGTCACCTTTCTCGGGATCGGCCTATAAAGATCTCACAAGTTGTCGAAAGCGATGGCGAAGAAAATATTATTTAATAAATAATATTAGATCATACGTATAACAAAAATTATTATAGTTATACTTTTTATTTTAAAAATAAGTGGTGAATACTAAGAACCGTCCCAACAGCTCCAATCATTAATTCATTTTTGCCAATTTTTAGTTTATATGGAAGCTCATAACATCTTAATATAATAACAATAGCCGCTTGCCACTGCCAAATGATAATGATAGTTATATTTTTCAAATAGATAATATATTTCAAATAGTTGATAATAGCAATCATATTTTTCAAATCGAATGAAATTGTGGCGCATGTCGTCTTGGATACACAAGGGACAATCACAACTAAGTAGTGCATTAAAAAATATCTACCTAAATTACTCGAAATTTTAAACAGCCTGCGACCGAAGTCAAGAATGGGCACATGATTCATACATGACAATGCTTCAACTCACCGCGTCAAAGTCTATGATGAGTATATTTGGCCATTACAGGATTGAATCTTTTTGAACACTATCCTTATCTTCCAGACCTTGCTCCCTACGATTTTGCATTGTTCCCGCATGTGGAAATGAAATTGAAAGGGATGCGGTTTTCTAGGGACGAGGACTTTTTGAGGGCTTGGTACAACAAGTATGCCTACATTTCTAATAAAACTTGGCAGAGCTGGAAGATGGAGAGAAACACTGAATGTGGAAGAAATTACTTTGAAAAAATTAAATAAATAAAGGTGTGTTTACACTCGTCCAATTATAAAACGACCAGTATGACAACGCATGCGCAGAAAGGGACTGATTTATGTTAGCCACAATAGATAGATTCCGATATTCCATGCTTTGCTATAAATTGCCGTTTCGGCACTCCTGAATTTTTCATTTTCACTGCATATCGTATTAAAATGATGGCTGTTTACACAAAGAAACATGGTAAAATAAAAAAAAATAAAAAAGGTGGACATACCTAAATTTGGAAAACTATAGAAAAAAAATGAAACACACACACAACCTCGCATCAGAAAGAACAAAGAGCAAGTACAGCATTTTTCAGCCTTTCTACGCATGCGCTACCTTCTCGGCCGTCTTATAACTGGCCGAGTATAAATCCATCTTAACGCTATATAGCAAAACTTAACTAATGGTCTTCACATGTAAGGAATAATCACTCTTATAAAGCAGTTGCTATTCGTGTTATGAACTTATTTAACGATAATGCTGTTTCATTTTCGATAAATTTTGAAACATAGGCAAAAGCAAATATCTTTAGAAAACTTACTGATGAAGAAGCGTGTATTATAATTAATGAATCACATTATTATAAATTTGTTTAAGCATTTGTTTTCGGAATTGAACTCATTATCCTAATTTACATTGATCTTATGAAACAGAATTTGTTTCACTAAATGAGTATTTCGCAAAAGGATAAAATTCGGGAATAAATTAGGCCCCTTAAGTGAGGTTTCTCAATTTTTAATTCATGTTGCTTATTTATTTCATTTTGCATTAGTATTTGCAACTCATAGTTCACTGGGGTTTTTTTCGTTGGCTTTTTTTTATTTTGCATTTTTTTTATTATTTTACTTAATTATTCATTATTCATCTTGGTTTTTAATTAGCTTACTCCCTTCGTTTTATGGGCTACAGTGGCCTGGTGGTAAGGTCTCGGCTTCGGAACCGGAGGGTTTTAGATACGATATCCAATTACACCGACGAACCGTCGTGTAAGTGGGCCTAGTGCACATAGATCCGTCAGGGTAAACTTCCTCTCACTGATGTGGCGTGGAAGTTTGGAAAGGAGGAGCAAGCTTAGGTGGCGTCCGCGTCATCTGATCATGGTTAAAAAGGACGAGAACCTCCCAAAATAGTCCTAGTGTTACTTTAAAACGGGACGTTAATATAACTAAACTTAACCCTTCTTTTTATTCGAAATATAAACTTAGATAACTTCACAATTGCTGAAATGTTTTCCATTCTATTGGTAATGATGATATATTACTGCATCCCTCTTTTCTTATTACAACATATTTTTCACAACTAATATCTCCTCTTTCTTATTTTTAGAGAATAAATCTCTTGTCTGTTTTTGTTATAAAACAAACTGTTTTGATTTAATGCCAGACAAGCTTCTATAAATTCTGCACACCATTAAAATGATGATGGCTCCAAGTTTTCTTAGAAGTGGAATGATTATGCCGTCCAACGTCGAGCAGGTGGAAAAAATATGTATACCACTACAAAGAAGTTTTTAAAGCGTATCCCAAAAAAAGGAATTCATAGATTCAAATGGTCTCGTGTAATTCCCAGTGCCGCAACACTATGTATTTTTCACTGTCATCATTTCGGTTTCAAATACCCCTCTGTGGGTGAAATTAGGCTCTCATTTGCTCCATTTCGACTTTGTCTTCCGGAGGGTTAGGTGCAGGTTGTAACGAATCTTATTTACAGGTCTGAATCAGGTTGCTTTTAAATCTGGAATGGAAAACGTCAATGTTTTGATCCTACGAAAGAAATGTCGAGTTAATTTGAGTTAATTTTGTCGAGTTAATTAATGCATTTTAGAAGGTGGTGGTGCATTTTACGCACACATAAACTAAGCAAGAATAAGTTTGATTCATTAAAATATTAATAATTAATAAATCGTTTATAAACCTTTAACATAACAACCACTCGTCAAAAAATGGCATTAATTTATTGTATCCATCAATTTATTAACAAAATATCATTTTTCATACAAATGACTTCTTAGTAGTGCCGAGTCTTTTCATTTGATTCAATTGGATTCATACTTAAAGTCGGATCGATTAGAAAATCCTAAAATGCTACTTGTTCGATTTTGGCCTTGAAATGCTTCGTACTTACAGACTCCTGATAAGCGCATGGTTTTCGTCATAGGTTAGCTTATAGTGATTTAAAAACAGTTAATTGGTTCTGGTGCCATAATAAGATAATTTCGCTGCCTGTTGTTGCCACTAATTTATCTAGGAAAAATGGCGCTCAGGGCATTTTATTGTTATTTTTCTCTTCTCAACGTAATTAACTTCAGGATAAAGGAGAGTAAATGAATTGATATTTTGTCTCCACAATTTGTGGTATATCTATACTAGCCATGCTTTCCTACTGATTGCTATGACTCTAAAACAGCACAGTTATGAACAGGAATTTTTCTTTTCTCTGCAATGGCTGAACCGAATAGCGAAATTATCACTAGGTATCCTACATAATTTTACTGATCCGCTGGGCTGCAAAAGAATTACAAGCAAGTTTATTGTTTTAGATCAGCGGGATTGGCCTTTCTTGCCTACTCTAATAAACATGCCAGATGTTTAAAGGTGCATTGGTTATGTTAAGATAAACATGCCTACTCTAATGTTATGCCAGAGAACTCTTTGCATGGCAATGGCAAACAATAATTTAAAAAATATTAACTTTTTGCTGGAATGTAGCATTTTTACTGAATCTGTCATGCCATCCTTGGCGAGTTATTTGGCGATTAAGTCCTGACATTCCGTTAATAGTATCGAAATCGAATTTTTGCTTTAGGCACATTTTTCTCAACTGATTGTCACAAAGATTTGACACAAAACTGCGCTTGCAGTTGCAAATTACCATACCAAATTTGATATATTCGAGTCATTCCGCTTTTGAATTATCGCGTTTACATGTTTCTGAAAGTACAGATCGACATACTTTCAACCCGTAGTTGGATGTGGTTCAAAATTAGACAAATATCTACATTATAGATGTTAAATTTATGTACCGAATTTTTTCTGTCTAGATATCTTCGTTTTGTAGTTATCGTGTAAACTTATATTCGAACAGCCGAGCAGACAGACTTTCTCTGAACAGGTTTTACTCATAATCTAATAGAAATTTGTAAATTTGGTGTAAAGACCGTACATCAAATTTCACCTCTCTAGATCAAAGCGTTTTTCAGTTATCTTTGTCACAGACAGACACACAATCTCTAAAAATATTTTTTTTCGAAATCAGGAAAGTATAAAACGTGGAGAATCGACAAAATCTTCGGTTCGGTTTTTTTTTTTTTTTTTTTTTTGACGATTATTATATTTTCTCTGTATTACGTATACGAGAAAGTAAAAAAAAAAATGATATGAAGCAATCTGTCAAATAAATAAATTTGTAAAAAAAAAATGCAATTTTGTCTATTTAAAACTTTAGGAAAATGTTAAAACTTTGTTCAAGTATAATTGATTAAGGTCTTTATTTATTAGGGCCAACTTTACTTAAATATCGAATTAGGGTTTGACGGTTTTCAAACCCGATTTTAAAAAACCGGTTTTTTAAAGTAAATTTATCACATTCGAAATCCGGTTTTTAAATAATAAAACCGGTTTTAAGAATTCATATTATTATGTAAAAATTAATTTTGAACTTATTTGATTTGCTATTCATTCTATGCAACGGGCAACAAACACATTTTTTCAACGTTGCAAGTTGCGTTGGCCAGTGCTTGTGCAATGCACAGTTGCGCCTCGAATTCGTCAATTTATGTTTTTCATGAACATCCCTTTTCAATTTTTTTTTTCTAGGTGAAACAAATGTTTTAATAAGTTCATCTCTTGTTTCTCGTCGGATGTTTTGTCTATCGGTATGAAGTCGGTGCTAATAGAAACGTCAGCAATTTGACTGGCTCGTTTTGAAGAACGTGTGAAAGGAATAAATTATTCCCCGTTTTCTGCTTCTTGATCACAGTATTTACTGATATATAAAATTTTCTTCGCACCACTCCTGAAAGCTTTTTTTACACCACTTGAACTAGCCATATCAATACGAAACATTTAGTAGGGCCGCGGTGGCCTGGTGGTAAGGTCTCGGCTTCGGGACCGGAGGGTTTCAGGTTCGTGACCCGATTCCATCGAAGAACAGTCGTGTAAGGGGGTCTGTTGCACGTTAAATCCGTCATGACCAAACGTCCTTCCGCTGGTATGGTGTGGAGAGAGGGGGTGCCAGCTCAGGTGTCGTCCTCGTCATCAGACCGCTGTTCAAAATTACGAAGTCCGTCCCAAAATTGTCCTAGAGTTACTTTAAAACGGAACGTTAATATAACTAAATCAAACCGCATGAAATATTCAGTTAAAATAAAATGCTGTCAGAAATGACATAACACTCACATACACATGAAAAAAAAATAGAACTGAAAAAGTATCTAATACGAGAAATCCAAGGTCAAATGTGCTCATCGTTCCGCGTCTCACCCCTTAATGAAATGGAATTGTTGAAATGTGGTCTCAGAATCCGATCCGTCTCGAATCACGACAGATTTACTAAATATTGTGAAGGTGAAAACTGGAAACAAAAATATAACGCTGTTATATTTGGTAAAAATAACGTAGGTATTAAGTATGTTTAATTTTTATGTTTATATTTTCTATTTTACAATTTAAAATTTAAATTTTATTATATAAATTTCTTCTATCAAAAATTAGTGTAAAATAAGAAGTTCTGGATTCTGTTTAATGGAATTTTAAATAAAACACAGGGTGTTAAAATATTCCATATTTTCTTTCGCAACGTTTCAACATAAATTATGCCTTTAGCAAACATCGGAATTATATTAAGAAGTGTTTTTTTTTTTTTCAAAATTCCTAGAAAATCTGTAAATTAGATTATTTTCAATTGCATTAATATTAATAGTTAAAATAATAAAATTGTAAAATAAACATCAAAAATATTTATTCAATAACTTTAATTTCATTTTTAGATAAAAATGAGTAAGTCGGAAGTTTGGGATAGTTTGAAAAAGTTCGGGATAGACAAGGCAATCTGAAATCATTGTAATAAAATGTTGAGCTGCAAAGGATCATCTAAGAGCAATCTACATAAACATTTGAAAGCAGCTCATAAAATAATTGTCGGAAATAATATAATTGCATAGTATTTTGAAGACCCTGAAGAAAAACTTACAAACCCAAAGACACTGAAAGCTGAATTTTCAATATTTGAACAAAAGAATAAAAGAACAAAAAACTTAGATCTGTAATTTGGTGCCAAACTCAGTAACTAGTGAACGAGTATTTTCAATTTCAGGCAATATTGTGTCCAAAATAAGAACGAAACTTAGCCACCGTTCAGTGGATATTTTATGTTTTTTAAAATCCTATTTTCTTAGGAGAAATTAGAATTAGTGAAAATAATATAAATATTATTTGAAATTTTTGCTTGAGTTTTCGTTATTTTGTGCAAGTAATATGTATATGTAATCTTTAATTTGGTTTTTTATATTTTGATATTGATTTCGTTTTTTGTTACTTTATATAAATTAAAATAAAATAAAAATAAAAAGAATAGGGAAAAATATTTTATTTTTCCCTATTCAATTTTTTTGAGATTAATTCGAAAACCGGCAAAAACCGGTTTTTTTGGAAATATTGAATTTGAAAACCGGTTTTTCAAAAAGTCGGTTTTTGTATAAACCCTACATCGAATGTATGTTTAAATAATAATACATACAAACTTGGACCTTACGAAATCATAGTAAATAAATAAAATATAATATTTTTTTTTAAATATCGCATTTTAAAAATTTACCCAAAATAAATCATTAACATGTTGATTGAGTTAAAAAAAAATATTTTGAAACGTGAAGTTGAATTGACCAGTTTATTAAACGAAAATGTATCACAAAGTTTCTAAATCTGCCACTGGTTGGATCTCAATTGAAGAGACACGTGACTATGGTTCCTCGTATCCATTCCAAAACTGGTGGCCAATGAAATTAATATTTACACATTACATTATGTGATTTATAATTTCTAAAATTGTGGCGAATGAAACAAAGTAGCGAAAAATGCTGTTGTCAGGGGCTATTTGTCTAAGAACAAGAAATCAAGTAACTTTCATTTTAAACTTAAACTTTGATTTTTCAGAGATATAGATAATTGATTCTCCGAATTAAATGAAAGAGCTAAATGAATGACACGTGGTAAGCAATCAGCAGCTAAATGAATGACACGTGGTAAGCAATCGATTTATAACCACAGGTTGTCCATACACGCTCAGACTATCTAAGTATTTGAAAGCTAAAACGTAAAAATGCTGCAAGCTAAAATAATGAATTTCAATATGTTTATTTCGAACCGGAGTAGAAAGAAATTTAGAAATAATACCGCCAAACGATAGGTTATTAGTCTACTTTTTGAACACGTCAGTAATCAAGATAAACGAAATTTGAAATTTAATTTTAAAGACAAAATTACAGTTCCGTATCAAAATTTAAATATAATCTATCAAACAGAAGCTCAAAATGCGGGAAAGATTTTCTTTACTATATGACGAAATTAAATAGAAAACTTGTCCTATTGTGGTAGTATACGAAGGAATTCAGGAAATAAATATTCACTTTGGTTTCTAACTGAAATTAATTTAAAGGAAGAAGTTAAATATGTTAACTGAAAATTCTTCAGCGATATATGTTCAATTTTATTCCTGCCAGAATTTTTTTTTCTGCCTGTATAAAATGGGTAACACACAGTTAAACAAACAAACAACAAAAAATAAATAAATAAAGCAATGATATCATAAAAAAATACAATTTCAAAGATATTAGGAAATAATATAGTGTAGAATCAACACATATCAAATATATAACACATGCGGTATTTAGAAACTAACTAAGTTCCATTTTCAATGCTTGACACGTCATTTTTAGATCGTTGAGTTTTGTGTCGGCTGTATGTTGAATGTTTAAAATGTTTATATCTAATAAATAAACTTAAAATAACTAAATATTCCGCCGTTTGTGAGGTGCAGCTCCGTGTAACTGACTGACCGTTTGGGTTTTCGTGCTTAAATACGAATAAATGTATTTAAAAAAAATATTAGATTCAGGGAGGCTTGATTTATTAAAATATCTCGATATATATATAAACAAGACTATGATAACCATTTCCCTCTACTTCCTTGTATATGGTCACAATATTTAACGTTCTGAGTTTAGCTTCGTCACATGTTGAAAAGAATCGAACATACTTTTTTAAAAATAATTGTTTCCTTGGATGAATTTGATCACAAACCTTACTGATTTTTATCTAAAGATTACATGCTAACAATCATCCCATTTTTCTTTCCATTCTTATCTTTCGAATGCAAACAAATATATAGAGCATAAGTCGGAGACAAATAGCAATCCAAATTTTAATGTAGATAACCGATTCTAATAATAAGACCATATACCAAATTTCATCATTATAGCTCATTTTATTTTTAAGCGGTCAAATTCACATATACTTGGATAGACTAATTTCACATCGTCGCATTTCATCCAAAATTTGATACTAGGATCATCGCATTTATAATGTGAGCGTTTTTATCACATATAGTCTATTTCATTCTGCTTAAAAGTAATCATGTTCAGAGAGATATATATAATTCTAAAAATGTTCTAAACTCGTAGAATTCTAAAACTCATAGATGCCTGAAACGTTGAAATTAATTCAAATATTGAAGTCAAAACCATTGAGAATCTACAACTCTTTTTCTATACATCTTCAGCTCAGAAGAAAAAAGGAGCGAAACCCATGATCAAAATTGATCCATTTAAGAGAAACAAACAGAGATTTTCTCAACCCCGATCCCTGCGTCACTTGGCACACGCCCCCCGCCACTTGTCTACTTTGTGAGGCATTCGGAACTATTTTCCTGGCACAAACACTTATTCGTATTAGATGACACTAAGCGACGCACATGAAATACGAGCCCGATGCATGCGTCGCGGCCAGATTTTCGAGAGAAAATCCCCAAAAGTTGTTCTCTTCCCTACAATAACAAAGCAAGGGGATATTTTATTTGATATCTCATCTATCATGCAAAGGTATCCCGTGTCCCCGGTTTTTCTCTTCGGTTTTGATTTGGAAATATGAAGGAAATTGAGGGCCCTCTCCTGCCGGCATCATTCATCTGTTTCGAAAAGCGGTTTATGTGTCTGGGGGTCCGTTTTTCTTTTGTCTTAGGGCTGGCTGGATGCGTGCGATGGGGAAAAAGAGAAATGGTGTGATTAGTAGTTTTTAGGTTTGGGGAATGGCAACATTTTTTCGAAGACAGTCTAGTTTATCTTAGAGCTTTGAATGTGGGAAGAGTATACCAAAAATAACTGAGGTTTATTGAAATTCGGAGATTCATTACTTGTTTTATTTGATGAGTTAATTCAACAAGTCTCGTTTTGAAGACAAAAGAATATCATTTTTGGACTGGACCGATAGTTTTGAATTGTGCTCAGATGACGAGGCAAGTTCCTGTCTGCACCTTCCTTACTGTGTGGTCAGGATGGCCTAATGCTAAAATATCAGATTCGGTTCCAAGTTCGAGCTCGATTATCCTGAATATCAATGCTGCATGCGCGCTTGGTGCACATTAAGTCTAAAGTCAAGGATTTATCGTTTTCTTGTTTGTTGGAAAGAATATGTTAGTACAGGTACTGTCCTCGTCAACTGATCGTAGTTTAAAGATATTTGTCTGAAATTATGATCCCAGAATATTGGTATAACTAACCCTTCCAAGCAGAATATTGGTATAACTAAACTCTACATTACATCAATGCAATTACATTTGATCTTGGTGGATTCAGTATACTCTAAATTCACGCATGCAAAATTTTCATTAGATTCCGTTTTGGAACTCTTGACTCTTCAGGTATGAGGACGATGACTTCTACCAGGTTATCCATAGCCTAAGGTCAAAGAGGAAGTATTTTTAATTTAATTATTGTATGTACTCTTTTATATTGCAAATAATACATTTGTTACCAAAATAAAAAGAAGAAACGTCTAAAGCGTTTTTAGAAAGCTACAATATTAGCTCAATTGTGAGGCGATTGCATGAACGTGAAAAACATCTTTTCTTTTTAAGAATCTATTCATGCAGGCCATTTTTTATACCCTTTTATAATTGAACCGTTTTGTAAGAGGATCTTCCCTGATTAGTAAATGATTATCTGAAGGATCAGCATCAGCTGCATGCGATGATTGGAGTAATTGCATTGATATAGTGTAGAGTTTAGTTATATCAATATTCTGTTTGGAAGAGTTAGTTATACCAATATTCTGGGATCAAAATGCATTCCCAGTGAAGAGCCCTCGAATTTCTTTTACTAATTTTTGAAACATGTGGCATGGTATTGCCAAGATGGAAGTTAATTTTATCGTGTCTTTCGGCATATTTCTGAACATCTTTGTAAGATTTTACAAAATCAATAATAGTTTTGTTTGGCATGGATTTTCTTCCAGTAATACTTCAGTTATTGACTCTGAAATTGTTTTGAAGGTTTTCCATACTTTTTTTTTTCATTCGTAACGAAATTAATGATTTTAAACCGGAAGTATCTATGCAAGTTATAAAGTATTTTCATCTATAATTTCCTTAACAAGACAATTATGGAAACAAATTTTCGAAAAATGCCGTTTTTCATGAGATAAAAAAAAAATGTCACTTACTATAAAAAAATACAATCAAACTTTTGAAACACGTTTCATTCAGATTTTGTTACATACAAGCACAATTCTTACAATATCTATTAATAACTCAAGGAAAGTTCTCTCCTCGACTTTCTGTACTTGCATAAAACGGCTTTTGCTGTATAGTGAAGTGAATCTATTAAGTATTTTGATCCTCTACCCATTGATGCACTCGGTCTAAAATTCTATAGAAATCTTTAATATGCCAAAATTACATATTAAATTAACTTAATCACCCTTGAAAAAATTTTGTGTTGTAGTATAATGTGTGATCTGATTCCCATATTATCAGAAGATATTCATGGTGAATGATACTTACATATTTATTAACAAATATCAATTTAAATATATTTTTAAATTTAAATTAAAATACAGTGGATCCTCGCTGAAGTAGCATGATTTGCTCCCCAACTTTATTCGCAATGTGAAACACTAGTTTAGCGAAATAACTTTCCCCTAGAAATCAATGTAAAATAGGACAACGCTTTCCAACATGAACAAGAAAGTACGCAAAAAAAAAAAAAAAAAAAATTGTAATGGCACACACACAAAATTTACACTAAATTTGTAGATTTTGAGAAAATCTATTCAGAGGAAGTTTGTCAATCTGGCTATTCGAATGTAAGTTGACACGAAAATTACAAAACGAAGGGGGCTAGATAGATAAAATTCGATACACAGATTCGATTTTTGGATATAATTAACGCCTGTCAGGATAAAGCGCCAAATAACTCGCCAAAGATGACACGATAGAATCGGTAAAAATGCCAAAGTTAATATTTCGCCAAAAGTTAATATTTCGTAACTGTTGTACGTCAATGCAATGAGAGTGGTTCTCTAGCATGACAAGTTTATTACAGAATATGCGAGAAAGTTTTGGAAAAACCTCCCCTGATGTTTTTTTTTTTTTTTTTTTTTTTGTATTTTTGTTGCTATTTTGGGGGAAATGTTTAGAAAGCTGTTGTTTTGTTTTGGTCATCCCCCTTCTTTTCTCATACACATCTGATATATTGTTATTTTCAATTGTATCAATTTGAAGGTTCTTGTTTTCCAAGGATTTCTGAAATGTTTCATGGTTTAATGTGGATTATTGCACATTTCTAATTTGTTTAATCTTTTCTCGAGTTTTTTTTAAAGTTCTGCTTCTTTTTCTCCCCATATATCTACTTCTGCGAGGTACCCTTCACTTTTTCCATATCTTTTCTCGTACAGGCTTTGTACGTATTTTTATTTTTTCCTAACTTCATTCATCCTGTTATTAATAAACCCTTCTAAGTTATAAAAATATATACAAAATTTCATTCCTGTAAACGAATTATAAATCAATTTAATAAAAGAATATTCAACTTAGGGATTAAAACAAAATCGTTAGTAAGCATCCTTGTATAAACTAAAATCAATTATATATAAATAATTAATGTTGAATCCTAGTTTAGTGTGCCCCCGATTTTGTCGCCAATATGGCAACCCAAAATACAAACTAAAGATTTTTTCTAGTAACCCTAATACTGATTTGTTAGCAATTTTTTTTTCTCCTTTGTTGAGTTGTACATCTAATACAACAGTTTTGTAAGAAATGAAAATTAAAAATAATCGGCAAAAAATCATCATTAAAGAATTTCATTAAATTATTTAATGAAAGCATTATTATTGCTAATAAAACATTCAGTGTTATTTATAAAGTGAAATATGAACAGATAATATTTATCCTTTTGCAATTCTTAACGAATTGTGTTTCATATTTAAAATCGTCTGCTTACGAATTCTGTCAGGAGAGAAACTAAAAAATAATAATCTATACTTATAATAAAGCTCAGTGTGTGTGTGTGTTGGCGCTCTACGGGTCAGACCATTCAACCTACAGCTACCAAATTTGGCACGTGTATACCTTGGAGGCCGGGAATGTGCACCTGGGGGTTATTTTTTCGAATTTTTAATTAGAATTTTATTTATTTAAAAATTAAGAGAAATTTTGGCGTGTTTCTGCTATAACTTCCGAAAATATTACCGCACAAAAGAGATTTTTACATGAAGTTAAAGATCAAAAATTTATCTTTTAAATGATACCAATATTTTAACCTTAAAATTAAATTTCTATTTTTAATTAATTTTTAAATAAATATTTTAACTATATTTTTCAACAATTTTTTTCGTACAAAATAAAAATAAAATTTAAGCTGCACGAGCACGTTTCGCATTCATGGGAAAAAATTAGCTTTTTTCAAAGTGTTGCCATTCGATTTGTTGTTTTTTTTTCGTGCATTTCCCGTGTTTATTCGATAGATCAATAATTCGATGTCTGATAATTGGAATAATATTATGATCAGTAATATTACGAAGGGATATTGCATGTGTGAATTCGATGTCTACATTTCGAAATATATACTATGGTGCCGACACAACGACGTTTGCATCACTGAAAAGTTCCTCTGTTGATTCTGTTTTATAGAAATTGTTTCCAGCTCAAATGACGAATTAGCTGAACCGGGTAAGCGTATTTATTCTATCATATTTCTTCTTAAAAAAGCATCTGTCTCATAGAGCTGATATTAGTATCTCAGCTCTATGATCTATCTCTAGCAGCGAAGCTATTAGGAACGGATGCTTTCATTTTTCCTTCTGCTGTTCTTTTATTCTCAGAATCCTTAAATTAAATGAGCTAGCGAAGCTACTGGGTTCCCTCTTCCGTTATTAACGAAGCCGTTGGATATTTTTTAAGTTAAAAATTTTTACCTGGTGCCTTCTTTAAATTCCGACGGCATTGCCAGTTTGAATTTTATTGTTTAAAGTATAGAAATTTTTGTCTAAAGTACAGATGACGCAGTCGGTTTGCTGAAGTTCTTTACTTCAGAATTCAAAGGAGATTCTAGAACTGTGACCCTAAAAGGTTAAAAAAGAAGTTTTCTTAGATAAAATAATCATAATGAATAAATCTCATAATTTTAATTAAAATGTTGGGTAACTGTAAATACTTCACAGTATTGTTTAAATGGTTAGCCATCTTGATTGGAGATTTTGTTTTGCTGGCACCCTTGACGAAATAAGGGGCCAAGTTTTTTTTTAATTTATAATTTATTTAGAGTAATTTATTTTAGAATTTTTTGGACGAATTTTGAAATAAGTTTAGATTATACTCCTGCTCATTTGGTTCAACAATCTTTCGATTTCTCTTCAGGCTATGACGATTAAAAATTAGTTAATTAATTTTTAAATGGATAAGCGATTTTAAACTATGATCCTCGCTGTATTAATTAATCTTTTAAGTGGTCGAATAGTCATTTTCGATTTTTATATTCAGTTCAAAAAGAATAATTAATTTATATTTTCTATAAAATAAAGAAAAAAAAATAAAATTTCTAAGATTTGAATAAATGCAGAAAAATGTAGAAATGAAAAAATTTTCAATCCATAAACCTATTAGATCAAAATATGTATCTATTTTCGGTTTAAAACTTCAATAAGCACTAATTCAATTGCAAAACGAAATAATGCGTTGATTTTGTCGAACCCGTACAAATTTTTTAAAGGGCTTTAAATTTAGCTCGCTAAATTTAAGCTCTGGTTGTCGAGAGAAAGCGTGGGTTCGACCCCTACGTCAGATAACTATTGCGCTTTTTGCATTTTTTAAATCTGACTTATAAAATTAATACCGTGAAGTAGGAGGATTTGAAATATTAATCCTATGTCAGTCTCATTGATTTTCTTATTTCAGAATCGATCTTTAATATAAAATAATAAAAAATAGAAACAATAGCACGTCGTCAGGTTGGCCGAAATGTCTAAGAGACCAGATTTAAGTTCTGGTTCTCGAAAGAGAGCGTGGTTTCGAACCTCGCTCCTGATGATGAGTGAGCTTTATGAAGTTTGTTAATCTCAGTTATAAAATTGATACCTTAAGTAGAAGAATTAAATTTTTCTTTCGAATCGACCTCCATTGTGAAATATTAAAAGGCATAGACGATATAACGGCGTCAGGATGGCCGAGCGGTCTATGGCGTTCAATTTAAGCTCCGGTTCTGGAAAGCGAGCGTAGGCTCGAACCCAACTCCGGACTGTTTTCGCAATCATTTCAAGTATAGAATTGATACCATGACTCTCACCTCTGAAGCATCTGTCTTTTTCAGGTTTTCTTACAATCAGCCCTAAAAGTAATACTTTGGAAAAGGAGCATATTAAACTGTTTTTCCGTCCATCTTTATACTTTCTACTTTTATTTTTACCCAAATCTTTGCTTTCTAATTATTATTCAGATAATGAATAAGATCACTGGAATTTAGCAATCAAAATTATAGTATAATTTTGTTCGAGGACTTCAGTAACTAAGCGGTATTAACTAAGTATTTTTAAGAATAATTTTAACAAGTTTTTAAAAAATTTCTATGAACACTGTCGCTGACAGAACGTTATTTAATATTGTATTTATTTATTTCTTAGTCACCTTTGACGGCCAGTTAGTTTGCCGAAAATGTGGTTTAATTTTGATTAAAATTCTTATTTTTATTGCAGATTATTATGATGGTGATTTTTCATGATTTCCTTATAATAACAATTTTAAGCATCATTTTGTATTAAGCACAGATGCCGTATTATTTTAATGACCTTTCCCCTCTTCTATTTATTGTGTTATTGAATATTCCTGGTGGTGAAAAGTTCCATTACTTTGTAGTGTTATCAAAAACTTTAACGTCTGGGAAATCTACCTCGAAATTGCACATTGTCTTTCGTAATATAATTTCACTTTCTATTACCTCATGTAAACTCCTCAAATATTTAGCGGAATTTCTTTCTTTCTTAGCTATTAAATATTTGATGAAACAATAAAAACGATTTAAATTTAATTGAGCAATGGCAATTAAACAGAAAAATACTTTTCAAAAATCATCAAAATTCAGGAAAAGTTTTTTAACAACTAATTATCATTTAAAAGCTTCTTTTTTCAGTTTTAAAATAATACAAAAAGAATTTTTGTGAAGTAAAATTTTTAAAAGCTATAAATGGATTAATTTTTAATTAATTAAAATTACAACAATTTTCCTTTTGAGTAGCACGTTCAACTTTCCAAATAATGTCTATTCCCAATATTGTAGCTCTAAATCAAACAATACTGTTATTACATAAATATTCCAATCTCATGAAGACAAAATCCAGCAGACTTCGATCAAATCAAGCTACTGTTAAGGCAATCTGAAAAAAAATCCGTTACTTGTCTCGCACAGAAAAGGAAAAGGTGATGCCCTAACAAAAAAGCAAAGGCAAAGGACTAATGACTATACAAATATCCGTCTCCGGGAAGCTATAGCAAACTCTTCTAATATCAAAAGCTCAAATAGGAAGAAACGATATCCATATTTATAAATATTGTAATCCTATTTCATTTATGTCATTTCATCGTAATCGATTTTCATTTATTTTCTAATGTGGGCGAGTTTTACAATTTTTTGCACTTATATCTTTTGGGTGACAATACATCAGTATAATATTTTCAGAACTCAATTATCAGTTAATCAGTTAATTAATTAAAATTTTGATTCTATTTTATTTGCACCATGTGGTGATAATTCTTGAAATTTTGATTTTAAATTTCCATATTGTAACATTTAATAATGAATTATTTACCAAAAGGTAAAAGCAGAAAATAACCAAAATAAAATGTCTACTTCTTAATGTGATGAAATAAAAGTGTGCTTTCAAATTTCTTTCATTAAATTTATTTGTTCCTTAAATGTGCTCAATTAATAAGTTGTTCCTTCACTTATTAATTTTTAATTTTCCAATAGAATCGTGTAAATCAATTTGAATTAGTATCAAAAATGTGAGAAAAAAATTAAAAATTAATTTTAAAATATGATATTTAATTATAATTAATTAAGAACTTTTAATTACTAAATAAGAACTTATTGTTAAAAATTTATGTGAAGTAAAAAAAAGTGAATAAGTGAACTATTTTATTAATTATTAAAATATGAATTATTATTAATATGAAATTATTTAAATATTCTTCCTTGTGCAGAATAATATTGAATGTAAAACTTACTTCAAAGAAGTCAAAGGGAAACCTTGGAAGATGCGCAAATTTAGATGGCAGTCTAAATAATCTTGAAATAAATATCTAAATAATCATTACAAAATGCATGATTTGAGATTGGCTATGAGCAATCATTGTTAAAAATTATTAGAAGAAAGAGGCTGGATTAAATAGTCTATTATCTTCATTTCATACTTCAATTAGAATATAGTAATATAACATAACAAATACAATTTAACGCATTTTCGTAAAATAATAATAATAAATAACAATAAAAACAATAAATGATTAAAACAGCATAGCAATTATAACATAATCTATATTTTATAAAATAGATTTTAAAAAAATAAAATAAATAGTTCCTCATTTTTACTGGGAAATTAAATAGATTTGAATTGCTGTATATATATAAAATGTGTTAATTCCAGTAGTTAGCACAAAGATTGATAGTGATTGCAATTTCGATTTCAAACAGGCGTTAACAATTTAGATGGTGGAGAGTGTTAGATGATTATAATATAATCTTCCTTCAAACCAAATCCAAATGCCTGACAAATTTAGGCTCTGCCTCTCGAAACAGAGCATGGATTTCATAATCTACCCCTGTTAAAGAGTCCCTCCCCCCTTCTTTTTATCTTAAATCCGCGAAGGAGGACAAAATATGCATGCGATCAGCGCTAAATTTTTTCTTTTTTATTTTCTTAAAATTTGATAAGAGTGCAGAATAAATTCCTAATTATTTATTCTTATAAGAATTTAAACAAATTTTTACCGTTTGCGTTACATTATATCATTTTGACATTACATAGCATCATATCAAAATTTCTAAAAATTATTTTCTGCTTTCTTTAAAAATTTCTTTTTTGATGTTGATTTCGTATCCTTAAGTTTTTAAAAAAATTTTTGACTCAAATATTTTTTTTTCAGTATACAAATATTCTTAAAATCTCTGACGAAATTATTTTATTAATTCACATTTTTGAAGAATGAACGCCTCCATGAAGTTTAACCACTCTTTATTTATTTATTTTTTTTATCAAAATAGTTTTCACTTCAAATTTCCTTCCTAGCTTTAATTTTCAAAGGTAATAAATAATTTTTATTATTTTCATTCAGTCTTCGATGTTTTAGATTGAACTTACAAGTTATTACAAGTTATATATTTTTTCATATAATTTGATATTTTCCACCTGAAACTTTTTATGTAATTCTACAAAAATTCGTCATGAAAAAAAAAATTGTTTTACATTGCAAGTTTTTATAGATTACAGATTTAAAAATTCTTTTTTGTAGAACTTTGCATGAAAATAAAATCGGTTGATATAATTTTATCTCCATCTTATGTCTAACATTGAATCTGGCCAGATCCGATTCCTCTTGGATTGAATTGCATTAAGGTTGGATGAAGTAAGGGTGAAGTACTAGCGCTTTATTAAATGCACCAACTGTAGATAAGCTTTTAATGGTTGTGTGACTCACCTATGAACTCGCACACAAAAAAATTGCTTCAACTAGTCTCCACAGAGCAACCCTAAAAGATGACGAAATGCAGGAAGATGAACAAGGCGGATGGGGAGTGTTGGGTCTGGCGAAGCATGTGATCTCTCTATTGGGGTGCAAGGGACCAGGTAACAGGATAGTGCAGCAGACATGCAATAAATGAAAAAATATTTTGAAAAAGTAGGTGAGGATGATCAGATATTGAATTGGAATTATTCAAACTGGAAAAGGTTCGTTTTCATCCAAAAAGATGTTAATTTTCTTTTGAGTATAGCATAGTGCAAAAGAAATGTATATCTTAAAATAATTTTTGATTAATAAACCTTCTTGTTGATTTTAAAGTTGTTTTTTTTTTTTTTTTTCCTTTTTCTGAAAAGCTAATATTCTCTATTTTTTTTAATTATTATTTGCTGATTATTCACAAAATTAGAACACAATTTAAAATAAGTACCGCCTTGTAAATATTTAAAATACAAGATTTAAGTGAGTATATTAATAACACTTCATTTTTTGAAATTCAAATTCAATAATTTTTAGAATCTTTTTTATTTATTTATTTAACAAGACTATCATTAAAGGTGGAGTTAATAGTAAAATAAACAGACATTTAATATCCAAATGGATGAAAAATTTAGAGAAATAGTTTCTGCCAATGATAGAGCGTGATTTGATCGAATTTAAGATTTCCTTCAATCTTTTTATTAATAATAATGTTGAATATGCTGAAAATTTTATCGAGGGAAATAAGAAAATTAAAAATATCTCATTTCCTTAATACTTTTTGCGTATTCTTCCTTCCACATATATTTAGAAATTACAATTATTTTAAAGTGTGCACAAATTTTAAGTAATTCCGGGTAAACATCTTTTTAAAAATTTATTTTCTAAAAGATTCAGATTCTATACATAATGGAATAATTATCGTTGATTGTTAAAAGATGTAAATTAAAATCGATCTGAAATTTATTAAAATGTATATTAAAAGCTTGTAAAAAGCAGTCATAAATGTAAATTATGTGTAATCTGAATTTTCTGCAAAAACTAATCTTCAAATCAATAAATATTAAGATGCATATAATAATATAATTTACAATTCGAGCATTTTTCTCATTTAAAATTATTGCAAACGTAATGAAATATATCTCAACAAATTCCATGTCGTTTTGAATATCATAAGATATACAAGATTATCACAATTAATTTATCATATTTCTATTGATGACAATTTTCATTCTGCAATTTTATCAAATTTGCGACTTTGAGGGAGGAGGGGAGAATTTCTGAAGATATGAAATTTTATTTTTCAAAAATATTGATCGTGTTTAAAACAAGAATTGAATAAATATATGATAGATAAAATTTAGGAATGAAAAATATAAGCCCTCAATAAGTGTTTTAATACCATTTCTCACATCTATTTAATTCATTTCTCCATTCTATTATCAATAGTTTAACTTAAATTTAAGACACGAAGTGAATCTCAAATTCATACCTATCCCCACGACATGGTTCTTCAATCGAAGTCCGAAGTGACAGAGAACGAAAATAAATTTTTATTAATTTATCGCATTGATTTGATAGCGTGATGACAAAAATAAGACATTCTAAAATTAGAAGAATATTTCGTTTGTTTAGAACTCCAATTTGTAGAAAAGGATAATAATATCCTTTTTCAGAAAAGATTAGAAACTCGGATGTAATTGAGGGAAAAATAAGGTTCAAGTTTATTATTATAATAAATGATTAAAATCAACTATATACTACATCGTTATATATGTAAATTAATGTTTATTTAAATGCTATTTACACAAATTTACAATTTTTATCAGATTTTAATGATATTTGTTCTTTTAAGACTATGGGGAGGGCACTACAAAGTTCGAAAGTTATTTTAAATTAAACAAATTCTTGGAGTTTTTTCAACTGTATCAAAAAATGATATTTCATTTAAGTAATTTTCTATGTAAAAAAAATTAATGAATGTTTAGAATTTTATTTGGAGCACAATCTATAATAATATTTTGATTATTATGATTTAATTCAAACTGATGTCATTGTTCCACCAAGCCATTCAACCTGTGCTTTTGTCAATAACATTAACACTAACATTTTAAAAAAAAAATTGCTTTTTTTTTGGACATTTACACCAAGAAGATTTTCGTTTTCATTTTTATTTAGCTGTATATATTCTTTTTTAACTTCAATTGCATGCGATTCAATTGCAATTCAATTGCAATTTATAATATACTGATTCAACTCAATTCATAGTTTTTAATCTTCTCTAATAAGAAGATGAAATTTCAAATCAATGCATTTTATATTAATACATTAATAGCCAGGAAAGCGAATATTCCAGTAACTAAGAGCAACTAGTAATCAAAAGCGTATCAAAAATTTAATTTCTTCAAAAATTATCGTAGAAACTATATATCAACTTTTTTTTTAAAGAAAAAGTAAATGAGTACAAAATCGGTTCTCTACTGTCAGATAATTATAAGATATGAAATAAATATTAAATCATTTTAACAGTGGAGAATTTTTTAATTGCTAGTCATTTTTAATTAATTGTTAATTATCTATAATCGTTAAACACTGAAATTGAGTTTTCAACACCTGTGCTTCAAGTATTCGAAATTTTTTAACATCCCCAATAGATGGCAGTACCTGCATTTTTAAAACAACGGTAATGCGTTTGAGTGCATACAAATCTGGCAAAAAAGAAATAATATTCACAAAAATGCTTCCCTGGTAATATTTTTTTCTGTCTTCAATGAAAACAAATGTTCTTGAAATACTTAATTTTTCAAAAGATTGGATGCCATGGCTATATTAATCAAAAATCTATTAATTTAGTAAAAATACTTAATTACATGAAATTAGAAATTTAAACCTGACGAAATTAAGGATCTTTAAGAATTAGGATTGTGCTTAATATTT
This sequence comes from Argiope aurantia, assembly GCA_026543865.1. Classification (NCBI taxonomy): domain Eukaryota; kingdom Metazoa; phylum Arthropoda; class Arachnida; order Araneae; family Araneidae; genus Argiope; species Argiope aurantia. The sequence continues at coordinate 152,721 of JAPMOR010056992.1, read as the reverse complement.
GTGAGGTTTACAAAAAGAATGAAAAGTTGAAAATACAATACAGCAAAAGTCAGAAGATAGATGAACAGGATATTTATGTTTTCAATAGTGCTAATCACCATTAAAAAGGTTCATGTATACAAAGAATGGGATATTTATAAGACAAAATAACATGTCTTAAAGGGAAAGTTGAAAGCAATTAGAGGGAAAGCTGAACATGAAATCATACCTAAACGATTCGACTGAAATTAAGTGTAGACAATATCTCCGTTAAACCAGCTGGTCACCAAAAGCGACTAGCATAAAAATATAATTATTAAAAATAAATTTCAATTTGAAAAATCTAAAAAAATTATTAATTTATGATATCAATCTTCACCATTTTCTTCCAAAAAAATAATTCTTTGCCTTAGAATCAACAGATTAAGCATTGTTAAAAACGATGTTATTTAAATAATAGCAGCGTGTAATGCCATTTTTTAAATTATATTAATAACAATGAAAAGTTATTACCTTCCTCTCATCACAAAAAACTGATTTCTCAATACTTAAATTTGAATAATAAAAATGGGCTTTATTCTAAAATAAATATTTAACCAAATTATATATCAAATTTTATCAAAATATTTAGTCTTCACAAAAGAAAAGAAAATTTATCGAAGCATAAAAAAAAATCATTGTACCATACCTTAGGACATCAAAGTCACTTTTTAAATGAGTTTTCAAAATAACAATAATGCTGATTGTAATAATGATGAATCAAAAATTCGGCCGTAGTGAATTGCCATCGCAAAGCTTCTTATCCGGAAAAATTGCGGGAAGGATTTCGCATCAAGATAGTATTTATAAATCGCTTGACAGGAAGTTTAAATCTGGCCTCGATGTTTTCACTTTGGAACTTTCGAAGAACGTGTAAAGCACAATGACTTGCTTGTATACAGGATAACCGATCTCAACACAGAACATTGCATCAAAATTATTGATACTAAAAGTTTGAGTCTTAGGCTTTAAGTGACTTTTATAGTTATATTATTCATTGAAAAATGTTAAATTTTTTAATAAATCCTACTCATTAGATAGGCGTTGATAAAAATAAAAAAAAAATGTTTATCTTAGTTTTTGAGTTAATTTGCATTTAGATTCTTATATTTGTAATAGCGTAATGATAGTCCACGTAATTTCATTTGTATTGAAAATTAACAGCTTTTGGCGGCAGCTTGTTTATTTCGAATAAGGATTTCATTTGATTGCCCTTAAATCAGGTATGTACACTATTTGACTTTCATTGCGACATTAAAAAGTATTGTTAAAACAACATTGCAAAAAAATTCAAAATGCAGAAAAAAATTTATAGTAAAACTAACTTATTATCATTAAAACTTTTTTCTTTAACTTACTAAAATTATATAAAGATTAATTTTGTGCAAAGCATTTTCGGAAGTTTCCGCGAGAAATCCTGCATAATCCGAATTGTGCATTCCAACTCCCCAAAATTTTTTATTTGTGTGAACTTTTGGTAACGCTAGTTCGAACAATCCGACCTGTAAAAAGTCAACAAATAGACGCAAACAAAGAGAGACATCCATCGATTCTCCCTTATTATCGCTAGAAATGTGTTTAATTTTATATTGACAGATCTTGTTTAGATTCTATTAAGAAATTCTATGAAATAAAATTTAAAAAGAAAAATTAATAACGAAATTGTAAAAGGATAGAAAACAAAACAGAACCTTCACGTCTTGGCTCTTAACCGAGGAAGAAAAAACTAATTTGGTTCCAAATTTCAAACGCATATACATTTTAGATCATACATTTACCCACCTAACTCTTTTCTTTTTGTAGCTATTTTGTTCACTTGTGCGCGGACAGCCAGACAGATAAACTTCCCCGGCAGAAATTTCTTAAAAATTTAATCGAAATCTACAAATTTTCCCAGTCTAGCTCAAAGCATTTTTAAGCTTCTTTTTTAATTTGTAAAGATTTAAAATGTGGAGATTCATCAAAGTTTTTAGTTCGAATTTGTTGACGATTACAATACTTGCTGTTCGTATACTTCGAATATGAGAAAGTAAAAAGGATCTCATTAAAAACTTATTATAAAATGCTTCTAAGAACATTTGATGAAGAAATATAACAATGCCAAAGATAATAAAAGTTATTAAAATATTTGTTTGAGCATTTAAAATTAAGGAGCTATAGGCATTATTTAAATTACGGAGCTACAGCAATATTACTACATCTAAATTAAAATCTTCTGAAGGTTTTGATAAAATAATCTTGTAATGTAATTAACTCGGAAGTAATATTTTTCTAATGGAAAAAAAAACTAACCAAATATAAGTATTAAAATAAATATGGAGTAATTAACAAGAATGTATTCATTTATTTCATTTCATAAACCGTTTACGTTTGTGGTATTCTAGCGCATTTTCCTAATAACAAATGAAACATTTTGATTTTATTTATAGCTGAAGTTATTGCAAGCAGATCATTAAATCGAGCGAGGAAACAATCAAAATAGATCTTCAAAAAATATATATAAGTTTAAAGCAATCCAATGGTGAAAATAGTAATCATTTAATGAGACTTAACACTCAAGGATTCTTTCTAGTTAAAATTAACCTTCTGAAAATACTAAAATGTTTTTTTTTTTTTCGCAAACATCTGATGGATTTACTTTACAAAGGTTGAGCGACAGTCGTTATCGAAAGTCACTGGACATGGACAAGATAGTCAGCAGACATCATGAGGTCCATTCTTCACAGCGGGACCAGATAAAATACCTAACACTGTAAAAGATGGCGCCTTGTTGTTAGCTGGTTGACTTGTGCTGGCTCCTAGTTGTCCAGTTCGGCACCAGATCTTAAAACACTTCGGGGTAGACATTAACGCCATTCTGCACAACAGGCCAGCGTGAGAAAATAAAGACACCGCTGCTTCCAAGTATTGTCATAATTAGTTGCCTTCGGTCATGTCTTTTCTCAGCGTCTGACCACCCCTGGTGTTGTCCTTTGTGCAGTTCTGTACTCTGGGTTACGTAAAGGCATGAAATATTGGTTTATGACCCTTTTATTCGAGATGGGAGGGGGCCTTTTAAAAGCGGAATATCGGCAAAGTTCAAAACATAGTGATTTTGTCCTCTCTTCTCCCCCCCCCCCTTCGTGTTATTTTATTTTATTGGCAGCGTGGAGACTCAGATTACCATAGAAAAGTGTTTATGCTGGATAAAAGGTGCTGACGGAAGTGAAACCTATGAAAAGCACCCAATAAATGCTCTCGCTACTGAATTACGAGCCAAGAGGGTTTTTATATTTTATGACCTGTGAGTACATAATTGGTTGGTAAAAGACGTTTTTTTAGGCACCGGAGTAATTCAGAGAGAAATGATATGGACATCATAGCTTGAAATATGTCTTATCCGCAGTGTCTATTTGTGATTATTAGGGGAAAAAATAATCAAATATAGAAAATCAAAAAAAAAACGTATAAAAAAACATTGATTTTTCAGAAATAAGAAAACTGGGGAGGGGGAAATAGAAATTCAGAAATATATATATATATATATATATATAACCATTATTTTTATTTGTTTATTGTTAGTCGGATATTTTTTTTTAACATTTTCTAGATTTACAACCTTTTCACAGGTGCATCAACCGCGTTTATGGCTTTGTCAGAGTTGCATTGTATAGGACAGTGGTTGGTAAATTCATTAGTCAACAATTCAACGATTGAAATCTCTTTTGAGGGCCACATTTTTAAACTTAAATTATATAGGTAGATATGTTGTTCTTCACTTAAATAGGGTACTCTTAAGCTAGCTCTGACTAAAAACATCTTTAGTTTGATCAGCGTACGTTCGCTGTGCCATGTAAGCTACGATTTGCCAACCACTAGTGTAGGAAGTCAAAAGATGTTGAT
>JAPMOR010056992.1:56577-143821 GCA_026543865.1 Argiope aurantia | reverse complement strand
ATATACTTAGAAGTCAAATTATATATTCAATAAATCCAGTATGGATTTATGTTCATGAAAAATCTAAATTTCATGAACATAAATCCATATTGTTCATGAAATATTTCACATACTCTTTTTTAGACTTTTTGGCTTCTCTATTTGACTTCACGTGGCGCTAATTTTAGGGGGAAAGCTGGCCAAGCGCCCGCAGCGGTCGCCAAGCAACCCTGAATTGTCTGTCGGATGTCGGATAGAAATTGGAGAATCCATCCGAGCAGCAAATGAAATGATTTGATGGTAATAGCAATGATAATGGCGACAGATAATGGCGATTAGGATGGGAGGTATCCCCTTAACAAATCTTTGAGTTACAGCGGGCAACTCCTACCGTTTATTTTAAGTATCGGTTCCATCGGGAATCTCGAAACAATTAGTCCGTATCTCAAGAATTGATGATGTTATGAGGGCAAGGAGATGCTTTTCGGGGATACAGAAGAAAATATGATTTAAAAGTTTCGCACTATACTTAAAATATGTCCGTATTGATTTTAATTCTTTAAAATTTAAGGCATTCAACTCTTTACCATTTACAACTTAATTAAAGATTAATAAATTAAAGATTGTTATATTTTACAACCAACTTTCGTGACAAAGATTAGATTTTTTAATTAACTAATTACACTATCAAATGTACGAAAACTTTGGGGTTAAGAGAAAAAAAAAATGCAATTTATGATTGTCATAAAAAAAGTATTTTATTATTCTACTTTATTTGGAGAAAAAGCATTACTGCCGATTTAATTATTTTGCTAAATATTCTGCACATAAAATTAGCAGTTCTACGAAATATGCTGCGTAATCAATAGATACAATTTTTAGCTTCTATGACTTTTTTAAAAACTGACTGATACAAAATTCATGAGCAACAACAAAAAATAATGATAATATAATATAACAACAAATAAAAGTGTAATAGAATAATATTATAACTGAAAAAAAGAAATTGGGTAGTGCATATTATTCCAAAATTATTTAAAATTTTATCAAACATATCCATGTTTAAATTATTTTCTAAACGTGAAAATTATCATGGATGAAAAATCTACTTATTAGTTTCAAAAACTTATAAAAGAGGGAGAGAAGAATATAAAATTATCTTAGCCACTTCATTATCATTTAGAGCCTCAAAACTTTCCTTCAAAACAACATTATACTTTATGCTGCAAATCACTTGCCAAAAATATTTTTTTTCTAGATTGACCTATTAATTAGTTATTATATTTAAGATGATATTATTATTTTAAGTAACTATTAAATATTTTCAATGCAACAACATCGTCCGAAATCATTCTTTTTACTTTCTCGTATACGTAGTACATAGAAAGTATAGTAATCGTCAAAAAATCGAACTCGAGATTTTGACGAATCTCCATGTTTTAGACCTCTCTGAGTTCGAAAATCACATTTTTTTTTAATGAATCCAAATCATAATCACAATAATCGCTTTTTTTTTAATGAGTTGTATGCTCTGCTGCAATAGATATACTTTAATAAATTTATTGGATATTGTAATTTTAAAAATGAAGCACTGATAAAAGAAGGTAGGGAGTACAGTGTAAAGTTTAATATGCATAATCATTCAATAAAAGACATTATCATGCATAAATTTGTAAGACTTGGTGTACATATCCGACTTTTGCCGTTAATTGATTTTATTACCTCTCATTAATTATCTATTCGTCAAAAACTGGATGTGTGGCCTTGGCCTTCTAAAGGGTTAACAACATGGGTGCTGCTCTTGAGAATGAAATTCAGAAATCTGAATAAACTTCTGACTTAGTTTGGAATTAAAGAACTCCTTTTTTACAACTTTAATCGTATAGCTGATAGATATTTGCAAACTAAAGGCTAATAATTGGATCTATATTCTATACGCATATGCATCGTTGTCACAAGAAATAGAATGCATTCAGTTTCATATTCCGTAGATTTACAATTAACTTTATTGGTTACTTCCGTGGGAAAAAAAAAGAAACGAACCCTTTCTATAATTTAACTATCATTGCTTTATTTGTAACTGAAAAACTGTGGGAAAAGAAAAAGAGAGAAGAGATAAGAAAATCAGGAAGGGAACATTGTATTCTCAGAAAGCTGAATTACAACCCGAGATAGATGCAAGTGCGTTCTTAATATATATGGATTTTTTTTTAAAAAACAGTGATGAAAATTATTAGAAATAGTCTTGATTGAACTAATAGATTAATTTAATAAATGAAGTGTTTTTATTTATCCTTAATAGAGTCAAATCTGTGATAATTTATGCGATTAGTGTAATTTGGACTGTATGAACATTTTTCAATAGGATTTGAAGTAATTTTAAAAAATAATACATTTTTATTGTATGTGTATCTTCAAAACAAGTTTTAAGAAATATGCATCAAAGTAGAGAATTCTATTATCCGACTATTTAAGAAAACTGGTTTCCTGCATTAATAGTTTTCCTGCCAAATTCTTTGAACAATTTATGCATTGTGAAATTTACTTTTTACACTAAAATTTACACTGTAAACCAAATTATGATATTTTATGCGTTGCATCATTTCTTCCTCATTCGCCCCCCCCCCCTCTCAAATATGATGCAAAGCCTTGTGCAGTTAAATCTTGCTCTTTTTTAAAATCAATAATTGGTATTTTTAAAGTGTTTTTATTGGATATTTTTCTTACTTTTTTTCTTGTTTGTTTTGCTCCATTTCCAATTTATGAGCATTACTAGAGATTTCCAGTACTTAACTACATTAGTTTAGCTCAAGATAATGATTCCATTGTTTTAAGCAGTCCAATTTAAACAACTGATTGTGGTCTAATTTGAGCAGCTTTTGGACCATAACAAACCAAGATTTACTAAACTATATCTTAAAATGATTTTAGTATGATAATTAGTGCAAATTGTAGCCAAATAATCTTATATTCTGAAAACATAATAACATATCTATATTGCTTACTTTCACACAGCGCAAGGACTATAGATCTTTTATTAATATTTAATCGTTAATATATCATATAAATATTTATTCTCTAATTGTTATTACAAAGAGCACAGAAGAAAAATTATTCCATAGACCATGTTTATATTGTTTCAAGTTGCCTCTTTTTTAAGCACAAATGTTCAGTATAACCGAAGGTACGACAACGATCCAAACAGTCAGGGATCCGAAATTAACAACTTTCCTCCACCATTTTGCTGAAATATAAAAATGTGACGTCACACATAGCATAAGATAATGATCATTAAGATATAGATACCATGCTAAGAAAAATAATGATATGCCATGACATGATTTATTATTGTCCTTCTAAAAATATTGTTCAGCTGTTAGAGGTCGCGAAAGAGTTTTGAATCAAAAATTGAAAGATTAAAAATATGGATAGTTATATTGGTTAATTTATGATTTATAGCTTAGTTCTTCGAGTTTTAAGTTGAAATCCTTACAAACAAATTTAAAAAAACATTTTTTTAAATTTGACAAAATTAGTATGATTTTTTTTCCTCGCTGTATTAGCAATGGGAAATTTTATTCAAATCTCAAATATTTTTTTTAAACGAATAATGGCTTGAATACAATTAATATGACAAACAACCTTTATCCAGAAAATGAAGTATTATATTCGAAACAATATTTTCGTGTATAATTTACATTTAAATACAAAAAATATTATTTTAAAAGTCCACATTTCCTTTTAAATAAATAAATGAGATAATAATTGTGGAATACAATAGAAATAAACGACTTGTTAGCGTAATTTTTACTTTCTCGTATACGTATCAAAGAGAAAGTATAGTAATTATAACATTGTAACACATATTGAACATAACATTACATACATAACATAACATTGAACATGACATTATAAACATAACAATACATTGTAACACATATTGAAATGAATTTAAAAAAAAACAAGAAAAAAACCCATGAAATGTCAAATTTGAAGCAAACATGAATGACAGAAAATATAAAGAAGATGCAAATATATCGAAAACAAATATAAAATCCTGAGAAATATTGCATAATTAAATTGATCTTAATATTAAATCTTTTCAAAAGTGATGAGAACGTAATAAAGAGAATGACATTAAAGAAAAAGTGGATTGATTGAGTATTCTAAACTTTTATTGGTTTTGACGTTCTAATGGGAAACTCGGTTCTCATTCATTTTTATATTGCACAGTAACTTAACTTTATTTCGCATCCCCCTCCCATCAAAAAAAGTGAATTACATGAAAAAAAAAACTACTTTAATAAATACTAAAATAAAATATTAAAATTAAAAATCAGGATTAAAAAAAAAACTGAAAAATCCAAATGTACAACAAAAAGCATAAAAACAAAAGGTAAGATCGGAATAAATCAGCGCCCAACTTATTTTGATACTTGTCAGATGGCGTTAGGGGCGATTATTCCGAGCAGCCAATCGGAGGGGCCGGAAGAAAGATCGTCTGCCGGAAGGTGGGAGAAACAGAAAAGTGATACGGAGTGGGGGGAGAGGGAAAACACGGACCACTCATGGGGAGGGGGGTGCCAAGGAGGGTCGCGAAGAACGTGGCGATCACTTTCTGTAAAAGCAGCCACCCCATTCAGATGTCTACGGCACAACCTGGCAAGAGCACATTCCAATGCCGATAGTTATTCAGATTTTTATTTTTTTGGCTGCTCGAAGTGTAATCGGCTGGTATTTACAAACAAAAAAGGTAAGATATTTATATTTCCCCCCCCCCCCTCATATTTTGAGTTTTTTTTTAAGTTATTATTATTTGAAAAAAAATATGAACTTTCAATCAAGACGAATTGATGATAGCGTGACAATAAATAAGATTAATGCTAGATGAAATATTAAATTTCTGCAAGTTAAAAAACTTTGGAAACGTATTAAAAAATTCAACCTGTTTTTCTTTTCCATGGAAAGTTTGAAATTTTAAATGTGTGTGCGTATGCGTTTCCCTCCCACCGACCCCTTTTTTTTGTTTTGCCTTTCTGTAAATCTGGTTCTTGTCAGGAAATAATGTACATAAAATTGCTCCATTAAAATTAAATATTAAATTAATATCCTAAAAATAAACAAAACTATTCACGTTTGTTGAGATTATAACAATAAATAGAAAGATATTTGTAAATTCTGTTGACTTCTAATGTAGAAAAATAAATAAATAATAGATGATAATTTATACATAATATTTACTATTTGCATGGCTACTTAACGATTTCTAAATTAACATTGAAGCGCCTTTTTTTTATTTTTTATTCATTTTATTTTATTTATTTATTCTCTAAATCGGAATAGACATGTCAATTTCTATTCCGATTTCTATTCAGATGTCAATTTCTACTTCCGATTAACAGCATTTTAGTCCCACAAAATGATTTTACCAATAATTCGATGAGTGAAACAAAATTCATAGAAGAGCATGATTTTATTCTATTGACATATTTTTAAATGAGAACAAATCTGAATGATAATTGTTACATTTTTTTTTTTTTACCACAAGGAAAAAACAAATCAGATAAATGAAATTATATCAAAGTGCATCTCGTCGTCCTATTTTTAGTCCAAAAAGTTATCTCATTTGATTTACTGCATTTGTTTATCAAAATTTCATGCTATCTTGTTGACGGTTTTTTCTTCTTGTGGACTTAAAGTAATTAATAAAGAGAATTAATAAAAAAAATATTAATTATATTTATAAGCATTTGATTTATTCTTCAACATTTAAGCGCCATTTTTCTAATATTATCATGATGTTAAAACTAATAATTTTTCAATTCTTGGATCATTTGATTTAATTACATGTGCATGTTTATTTATATTTATTTACTAGCAGTCTTTGGCAATTACCTTGTTCTCTTAGAATACTGATTTTCCTAGCCGTTGAATTATTAGTACGGAATGCGCTTATTTAAAATTTCACCTTGTTTTTTGATAATACCGAAAAATATGAATTTTATGAATTCAAGTCTATTATAATATAATATATGCACTGATTAAAAAGGGTTATATATAAGGAAATACAAGAAGAAGTAGAAATCCTACATCTGAGTTGACGTAAAATAAATAAATAAAAATTAGAAATCTTCATTTTAACGCAGCGAAAGCATGCGACTGAATAGTTGTGGATCAATGAAAATAGTTTGAATTAACAAGGAAAACATTGTTAGATTGTATATAAAATTAATTAAAAAAAACTCTTAAAATCGGAAAACACTTTTGTTGAAAAAAAATTGATGTATTTTAAAATATAAGCTTTGAAATTTAAGATAGTTTAAAAATAATTTTAATAAATAATACTTCGAAAAATATAATTTTAAAATAACAAAAACTCGCTTAATTGTTAATTAACATATTTCAATTGTTTGGAAGGAACTTCCGAGTAACCGTATCAAATTTGACCAACATCCATTAAAAATTATAGATTTGTATAAAAGATATACACACGAAAATTAATCTTTATAATATCGAAATTATTCAGAATTGACCGGAAGATAATAATATTTGTTTTCTTTAAGAAACGCGTTTTAATAATGCTCCGAATTCTGCAGCATAATTGCAATGAAATTTTAAATCTACGATTACTTTTCAAAAACTGAAATTATGCGAAAAATTCTCCTTACAACCCCAAAGAAATGTTAACTTTTTTATTTTCTGCACACACTGAATGCCCCGTTAACATAATACAATGAATAGTAAAGTAAATTCCCACCTGGTACTACCCCGGGAGGCTTAACTTCAAGAAGTCGATGAGTACCTTTGTTCGAAAGTACTGACCAAGGGATTTCATTCTCGCTTCAGTGCTCTCTGACATTTGGTCATCAATTTTCGACTTACTTCAAGGGTGGGCCAACACTAGCTGAGACAGTATTTGATTTTTACTTCGGACATGTTGAAGCTGGATATCATGCGATCAACTTGTCATTCTGAAAATCATACGCTTTTAGAATCATATCCTTAAAAATAACATTGTCACCTTCTCTGAGTATATTTTCAATTTTCTCAATTCTTTATATTTAATAATTTGGATTAATTACTTGATTTAGCAATAACTTGTAAAATATGTTTCCATTTTGTGAAATCATTTAAAATGTGTAGTGTGATAGTAAAAACAAATGGTTATGAATGAATGAGAATTTCGGAACATTCTTTATTTCTAACCATATTCTGAAATTTACAGTTGGCAGTTATTACTCACCAAATATTTTTTAAAAAAATTACTTATCTATGAATATACCATATTTCATCAATCTCAAGCAATAGAAAAATTTTCGTATTAGCGTATAAAATACTTCGATTTTTTAAGGCTTTTTTATAATAAAGTTGAAATTGAATGTCATTGAATTAAGATATGCTGAGTTAATTAAATGTTTCTATTCAAAAGGGATAATTCCTTGTTGTTTACGCTTACTTCTGGAAATACTTCCCTTTTTGTCCATAGCAATATTAATTAATTTGTTTTGCAATGAAACAAGTTGCGTGAAAAGATTCTTGTCAAGGTTTAAAAATATAGAATCATGTTTAAAACATACATCGTAACTTGAGGATTGTTTCTGTAACTGCGAATCCTTTGAAACGTATTGAAATTGTAAAAACTAATGTGACCTGCTTCCCCAGAGGATGTAGAGAAAAAAAGTCACATTTGTGGAAATTTTTTTTATTTAATTGAAAAATTGAGACCTGCCAATAAAGCAGACTTTTATGAAACTTTCAAATTTGCACATAAATCTTTAAATAATTTAAATGCTATTATCTATGCTTTACTGTTTGTTTCACTTTAAGCAGTGCATCTTATGCATAAAATTATTTTTGGTATTCTATTTTTACAATAAATTCAGATATAGAAATGTTATATCTGGATTTTTTCCATACTGGCTGTCATAAAAAAAATGTATTATTTTTTTAAAAAGTGAGGATAATTTATTACGTTCACGTAGCGTAAGAATAAAATGAAAATAAATAAGTAGGTTAAGTTAACGTCATTCTGGGCCGTTTTAAAATTAATCTTATCCAAGCTGAAATTGTCCTTTGTTTGATCTATATTGCAGCAAGAAAAGTTAATTATAAAATAAATTCAAACCAATACTTTCGGGCTGATGTAAAAAATATAGAAACTATAAGGAATATTTTTTTCATCTCAATGGTCTTTTATGTTATCTCACTTTCAAACAGATGGGAATTAAAGTTCATTAAATAGAAAATTCGCTAGTGGAATTTCTTAGCATACATTATTAACAGTTCTATGAAATTAATAATGAATAATCTAATTAAAACCTTCAAAGAGAGTGAATTGCGATTTCGGAACAATGGAGTAAAGTTAATAAAATCAAGTCACAACACTCGAATTTCGAATAATTATACAAATATCACATTATCAAAGAATTTAAAATCCAGTTTCTCCTAATTATATCTACAGCATAACAAAACATTTCATCCAATTTTCAATTGATCAAGTATTCAAACCATATTCATTTTAACCCATGATATATCTTACATCGCACAGACTAACAAAAAAAAAAGTAATTAGCTACAGCATTATTATTACTCTATGGAACTCTTGAGTATGCAGTATATCGAAAAGTTAGTTTGGAAGTTGAGCAGAGGAAGCAAGTCACAAGCAACTAACTGGCTTTAGGCCACAAAATCGAGTTAGGGAAATAGGATTGGAGAAGCTATGAGTCTGAGATTAACAAAGCGGGAATGAAAAGAATATTTTATGAAAAAAGTTTTCTAGAGTAGATAATGGTAATTCATACAAAGAGAAAAGATGGAAAGGGAGGAGTAAAAAGAATGCATAGGTTTGTCATAAAAAAATAAGGCACAAAAATTATGGATAAACTTTATTTCACATAAAATTCCACATAAATAGCGGCTATTGTTCAAGATCTACTACAAACCTATTTTTTATTTTGTCGGCCCAGATCAGCATAATTTGAAATTTAAAAGCAAAAAGACTATCATAAAAATTTTGGAAGATTTTTTTAAAAAAGAATTTGAATTACTCCAAATGCATTTTAGTAATTGGCTGACTTTAACAAACAAGAAATCGGATGTCTTAAACGACGATAATTTCAATTGCATTTCACAACACGAGAAAAAAAAATAATTCTGAAAATTTTGACTTTTCCATTTTTTTAAGTATGTATACTTAAATGAATTTCAAGTATTAGCTACACAAACTATAATTTAGGACCCCTACTTTCTTGGAGGCGATCAGCCTCACATTCAAAAAATTGTCCCACTAAAGGTTATATATACTAAATGTACTATTTAACTGGATTATTAAGAGGTTCTCACATGACAAATAGCTGAGGGTCTCTTCAAGCCAAAAACCGGCAATGTTTTATCTTTTATATTTAAACTACGTTACCGTTGAAACTAAATTTATAGCTATCACTTGATTGACTTCTTGAAATATGAGCATTGATTTTTTTCACACCGTTTCCAACTAACTACGAATTTTATAGATTTCAGTATCTAATATTGATTCATTATTAAGGTACTTATTGTTACATTAATATTAAGGTATAAAAAATTTTATCCAGAAATTTAGGAAAATTTTCATATTTTTGAAAAGGAATATACAGTGAAAACACAGAGAGTGAATGCTTTTTTCTCCAAAATGATCAAATATTTATTTTATTCAGGTTTAATATTTAAATGGCATTGTATGGCATAAAGGATTCTTATATAATTTATTCTCTAAAAGTATCTGTATTCAAAAAATGATTTTAATTCAGTTTTATTAAATTTAATCAGCATAATTTTTTTGAATAAAAGTTATATGGAAAGAGAATTTATTTTCAGTGTAGAATGTTAACACCTCGAATACAACATTTTATTAAGGGACTGAAAATAATAGGAAAAAGATGGAAGATAATCGGAGAAAAAAAGTAAATCGGAAGGAATTTTATGAAGGGTTTTGAATTCCAAAATATGTGAAATATACTTCGATAGTGTTTATTATTATTATTTTCAAAATATTTAAAGTTTTTGTTGTCATCATTGTGACATATTCCTTGATATGATTTTGTAATTTGTGTTAAAAAATACCAGATAAAGCTACATGCATTCTTAATATGTTATTATGATAAATCCATTAAATAGCTCTTGATTCGAATAAATGGAGTTGGTCTTATCAAATTTAAACCCTCATCAATAAATTTCTTCTTAAGTTAAAGGATATAAGGTGGAAATTTTCCATTTATTAAATGAATTACTATATAGGAATTTTTTTAAGCAAAATTTTCCTCCTCTGTTTCATTAATCTAAATAGAGTGAATTTCTTTTTCCAATAATGAGTATAAAGTTGCTAGCAAAGAGCAAAAGAAATTTAAAATATATAAAATTGAGTATATAAATAGAGAAATCAATATGAAAACGAAAGTAGCGCTGTTATATTAAGACCACAAATGTTTTATTCTTATTACATGACAGTTAAAATAAAGCGATTTAACAGACTGGATAATTTCTATTATACACTAAAACAAGCTAATCTACTTTATAGTGACAATTAATCATCTTAATTAATTGGTTAATTGTTTGCTTAAGCGAGGAAGATAATCATAATAACTGGAATGTGTAGTATATATAATATAAATAAAAATATGATGCTAATCAGAAAATTGATCCAAAATTTTCTGTTTGATTTTGTTATCCATAAAGGATTGTTAGACATATTATTAATTGCATCCTTCTTGGAATAATACGGAAGTTTTGGAATCTTCAAGGTTTAATCATTAATCAAATTTCTTTTGATTTGGTTTTCCTGAAGTTCCTTTAAAGTTATCTCTCAATCAATTAGGAAGAGCAAAAATAATTAAAACATTAATCTGATACCAAAATCTCATGTTGGATAAATAATAATAATAAAAAAAAACCGGTATGATCTTTCCAGCTAATTTTTTATGAAGACAGTGTGAAATTAAGTGATCTGATTAAGAGAAAAATATTAAAATACAGTGAGTTATATATGTTCTAACTTAATATCAATCTAATGAGTATTTAATTGTATCACATTAGAATTCAAAATACAATAAATGTTTACAAAAAATATCTTTTATTCTATTTAATGATTTCTCCCATTTAGTGTTCACGTTAAGTATTAATGCCAATATATTAATAATATGACTGTATTTTTATACGATGCAATTGTTACAAGTGTTAAAAAGATCTTTACGATTATGGAAACGAAGCTACGCCGGATTCAAAGCATTCCAGTAGTTCTAAACCTTTAAATTGCGCTTTTCATTAAAATATTATCAAAGAAAACAGATTAATTTCGAAAGAGAGGAGTTCGCTATTTGAGTAGGAAAAAAAAGGTCAATTTTATTACAGTCATCGGTTTTAAGTTTCTCAGAAATAAATAAATATTTTAATGCGCTATTCAAAAAAATTACCATGCTAATTACCTTTTTCTATCAAAAATTGCATTATGAAAACTAAAGTAACGTCTATATTTACAATGTGCTCTTAAACAAAAACTTTTCAATTATGTGGCGATTACTGTTCTCAGAAAAATCTAATCATCCCCATAAAAAAAAATTATGCTTATATTGCGATGTTAATTACTGACAGTTAGAATTGTTGCCGCAAATGCTCATCCGTAAACATATACTAACCCATTTTCTACTTCTTTCCTTCCTTTTCACTTCCCCATTGATAGCCTAAACATCTCATCATAACAATGGATGCTCGCTGATTTGTTGTCGTTTTCAATTACACAGAGGCATAGCTAGTAGATGCATCATCAGAAGGTGGTTCGCCACGGTCATCAATCACGACAAACCACAAGACACTGGGTTCGAGCTATCTAATTGAAAACCATTAGCCACCCGCGAGTGCGTTATCTTCCATTGGTAAAAAAGCGTGGGAATATTTTCATATGACTTCTTAGTTTTAAAAAAATAAAACGTGAAAACTATCATTCCTTCTATTTCATTAACTGTTCGGATTATACTCGGATAAAGTTACCATCGCTGATAATAATAAAATTGAGAGTACTTATCTGTTTATTAAAAATCTTCAGAGTATTCTACACCATTGGACTTACAGATATCAATCTGGTATTAACATAATTTGGATAGTAGAAATATTCTTCGATTGTATTAATTTTTATCAATTAATGAATAAGAGAAATTTTGATTTTTTTTTCACTATATCATTAAAAAATATTATGGGACAAAAATAACTTACATGATCTCAAAATTATTAAATTATCTTTTCAATTGCACTTATTTATTTTCACCATTATTCCTTTAAATTCTGATAACTCCTATGCATAACTTGCAACAATATTTCTCTTTATTGCTGATCAAGACCAACTCTTTTTTTTATTGTTCATACAAATATCCAGTCATGTGTTTCTCGTCTATTATTAAAGGCTAAAGAAAAGAAAAAAAAAATTTGTTTAGCACATTTATTGGCAATGTCATAGTTAATTTTTATTTTATTTCTTCAAATAAATATTTTTTTTCGGTGAGGAGGAAGCCTCAGTTAACGAAAACTTTTCTAAAATTTCACATAATTTAATTTTTTTACCAACATCTTTCAATCTAGATTACAAGTTTTACCATATGCTAATATACTGAATTTGGATATTCGTTTCAGTGGCAATACTAATATGCTTTCCTCAACACGTAGAAAAAATGACCATGTTAAAATGATGGATATTTATTCAAAAAACCTACCATAAATAAATTGTGCGGCACCATTTTAATCTCAAAATCATTCATTTTACTTGAAGAATAAAAAAGCGATATTATATCATAGTATATGAGAAAATACAATTAAATGTCACGGATAATTGAATATTTTTTATGCAAATGTGAAAGCCTGCATTTTAACTTCTTTTAAAAGGTATCAGTACACAGCAAATAGAACAAGTGTAAAGATATTAAAATTATGTAGCTACAGTGTTTTACCACAGTTTAAAATATTTGTTGAGGGAATTCTGAATATCAAGTTGAACTTGAGAGAATTAATTGAAATTCAAGAATTAAATTAAATACAACCAACATTACCGATGAAAATGCTGATCGTCAAAGACTGAAATCTGACACTACCAAAAAAAATTGATTTTGCAATCCCAAATGCACAAATACAAGCAAAAATGAAATAATTAATTCTAATGATTTATTTATTAAAAGACAAACTTAAGCTATTAAAAAAAAGATAGAAATCAGAAATGTTCAGAAACTTATGACTTAATCGGAAAAAAGGAAAAAAATAAAAAAAGCCCTTGAATAAGATCTCAATAAAGAGTTCCGTGATGCAAAATATTGGTCAGAAAAGAAATCTAAAAAGGGCTATCCTTAAAAAATGAGACCAATAGTTATTTCATATATCATATTCCTTATATATCAAAAAAAAATAATTCTTTTATTGCAATATTCGTTCCTTTTTGTGTAAAAAAATGTATGGTCCTGTGAAATTAATATTAATGATTTTAAGAACATTTCTAGTGGTAGTGCTTACAAATTCCTAAAAACTTCAATCTGTTTCAGTATATACTCATTCCAGGGATATGAAACAACAAGACAGACCCTTCAAATTAAAATTTTATCTTAAGACTCAAAATTCTATAAAAATGTTACTAATATATATAAATTCTTACATGAATTGCTATTTTAACAATTCTTACATGAGCTGTTCTTTCAGCAAATATAAATGGAACATTAAATTTTGTAGCACATATTTTAATTTTTTTAATGGATGATGGCTGAAAATATTATTTCGTTGTTTTAATAACAAGTGAAAAACAAATTATGTGCCAGTTAGTTTTAGTTTACAACTTCAAATTTAACTACAAATTTCGCATTTAAAATATTTCATTTGCATGCTTTTATATTAGCTTATTAACGATTGAGCATTAACAATAATAAAAATTAATTAACCAATATTACTTTTGAGGCAAAGAAAACCTAATTAATAAAACCTAACCTAACCAATAAAACAAAATTTCAGTTAAAAACATTTAATTTCTTCAGATTTTGGACAAAATACTATAATAATCCTTTCCATGCATTTGCTTTCATAATTTTTGATTAATAATTGAACAGCAAATTTTTTTAAATAAAAATCTAGATGAACGATATTAATTTTGTAAAAAAAAGTTAAAACTATAAAATAAAACATAAACAAACAACAAATTAGTTAAAATTAATTAGTTTAAACTTTTAAATAAATTATTACTTAACAGTAAATTACTTTTAATACATTTCTACAAATATACCATTCTATAAAATTAGCATAATTCTGCAAATACCTTCCATGTATTTGTTTTCATAATGGTTGATTAACGATTGAGCAGCGATTAAAAAAGTAAATGAACGATATTTCATTTGTAAAAAGAAACTTAAGCGCTGATATACGATACCAATCAACAATAAATTGTTAGTTGGGTCATATTTTTAACAAAATACCACGAATAATTTTTTTCGTTCACTTCATTTCATAATAATTGATTAACGATTCAGCAGGAATTTTTTTAAAAAAATTATAAAAAGAAACTTAAAGCAATAAAATTACCAATCAACAAGAAATTATTAACTACATCGATTTTAATAAGATTCTATAAATATTCTTTTTTTTTCATTCATTTGTTTCATATTGATTAAAGATTGAACAGCAATTAAAAAAAAGTAAAAAAAACGAAGTTCACCTTAGCGAAAAGAAATAAAATGAGATATAAGTTAACAGTAAATTGTTAATTCATTGGATTTTTAATAAAATGTGCACAAAAAAATCCTGCATTGTATACAATAATTATGCTTTAAAATGTTTTGAAATAAGTTTTCATCAGTGTAGTTATTCCAAACAAAATAATGAATGAACTTTGTTATTCCATCATGTGTGATTTAACTACTTTTCATATAACCGGTAACTTGAAATTTTTGCATTTTATTTATTATATTGTTTTTTGAAAAAAACAAATCGCGAAAAAAAAACTGCAAAAAATTATCCGTAGTGGAATATTTATTGGAATTTGAGCTCCAAATAATAATCTGGAAATATCTTTTTTTATAACATAGCAAGACTCGGATGTTCAGATTCACAAGGCAATTTATCCCATGATATCTTTATCAATAGTTTCTTACCAAAATAGAAGAAAAAAAAAATATCAGCATTTATTGCAAGTGCCCAGAAAATTTCTTGGGTGATACTTTTTTTTTTTTAAATTTTAAACTTGTAAGTCAAAAATCTTATAAAAAAGTTTTGTTGAGCAGTAAATGATTTTCAATATTAATATTAATTTGAAAGAAATTACATTGGTTTTTACGAAATTCTGGAACAAAAATACAAAATAAGAAGGAACAAATGTAAGAAAATTTTTATAACTTTTCTATAAAAAAAAAGTACTTAAGCACTTAAAAGCTTTGAAAGTCCAAGCAATACGTCGAAGTTTTCAAAATTTTACTTTTTATTTATTATTTAAAGTTAATTATTAATACTAAAGTATTATAATATGTAATTTTTGATATAATTATCCTGCGTTTCCTGATTCGTTTACACACTTGGTTTTTATTATCTATTCTTATTATTATTATATTTTCATTAGCATTTGTAAAATTTATATATATATTTTTTTTTTCGTTCGCAGTCATATAAAATAATTTAATAATTTCACCGGACAAAACTCCTAGAAACTCAAAGAGTCTTAATATCTGTCATAGTAATTTATTCAAAATATAAATCTATGCTTTATCTTTCCAAGAAAGGAGTTGTCCCACTTACGAATTCCTAGCGGACAGTCGCTCGTTCCGGTCGCGGCATGCATTTCACCGACCGTCGGGGTTTCAAATCCTTCGGTGACTGTCGTGCTCTTCTCGGGTGGCAGAAACGGACTCTCGCGGGACGTTTGCTTCTTCCGGATTTAAATGTCAATCACGCGGAAGATGTGGATTCCACGACTTTACAATAGTCTAAGAAAAATACTTCTTCACTTTTTTTTCAGCCATCGTTTTAACATTGTCCCACAATCTCAGCATAACGAGGGAAAAAAAGGACACTATTTAACATTTTTTGTGATGAGCTTGCAGAATTCATTAGCATGATAGCAATTAAGATTTTTAATTTAACATTTAGAATTCGGTTTTCATGCTTGATTTCTAACTAACTGATTATTTTCATTAACTACATAATTACAAATGAAGCTATAAAACTCTTTAAAAGATTCAAAATCATCTAACAATCATGAAGAAGAAGCAATATTTTTTTGCTATCAAACAATTTACAGAATTTGAAGAAAATTAAGTCCAAAAATTCTTCTTTGAAATGCGGATAACGTTTCAAGTCTCCCTAATAGAAAAAAAAAAATTAGAATTTTGTCTGTCTATCTGCGAACACGATGATTAAAAAAAAATGTGTTGAGCCAAAACCAAAATTTGACCCTGAATTACAACTGTAGTCACTGCGATTCTGAATGATTTCGTTTACGTATATTTAAATGAACAGACAGACGGATGGTCAATCCTTTAACAGATGTTTTTTTTTTAAATATTTATCAGATTTTTTTTTCTTTTTTTTCTTTTCTTTTCTTTTTTTTCAAAATTCGATAAGAATCTGGTGTTTGGATGCTAAAATTGTAAACTAAATTTCAATTATCTACATTGTTTTTTTAATTATCGCATTTAATTCATGCAAAAGTACAAACCCTCTATCTCTTGACATATTTCATTAGAAATTTGATACAGATCTATATTTTGCATTATAAAACTGTGTACCAAATTATATATATATATACATATTTCTTAATATTTTGCAATTATCGTAATCACGTGTACTCTGACAGCCAAACAGAATTCCTCAGAATGGATTTCATTCCAAATTTGACAGAAATTTACACATTTGGAGTACAGAACATGTATAAAATTTCATACGTCCAGCTCAAAGTGCTTTCAGTTATTGTAATTACATGCAAACAGACGAATAGATGTACTTCCAAAAAGTACTCAAGATCTGAACCATGAAAGTTCGTCAAAATCTTGAATTCAAATCTTTTTGTTTATTACAATATTTTTTTTATACGAGAAAGTAAAATAGAGGCAATTCAAACGCTTAACTGGACAAATGGGAAGTTTTTGTTGGTATTTAGTAAATTCTAATGAATTATCTAAATTGTAGAAGGTTTACTTAAGTATTGTCTTATGTTAAGATACTGAATAGTAAAGTTTATAAATATTTTTGAGATTCCGAAAATTAATTAATGTGATCTTATTTTAAGCGAAATTCAAAAGTGAAGTTTTGTTTTATTTCAGCGGTTCTATTCGATAAAAATTTCAAGCAACCCTACCGATTGAGGAGCAACAATAACAAGAATTAAATAAGAATAAAAAGGATCTTTAACAAATAAAGATTAAGTGATTTATCCTTCGACCGTTTATATTCTCTTGCAACGTTGAAATATTTTGGATGAGAAATGACAGAATATGATCAGACGAAACATTTTTGTCATTCAATAAATTCGTAATATATAATACTTTAGATAAAATAAAGAAATTTGCCATTTTAAAATTATGTAACATTATTTATTTATTTTAAAATTATATAATATTATTTTAATTTATAGCATTATTAAATTTGCCAAAATTAAAAACGTTTCGTAACTACCATTTTTTTTAAACATTTAATCACTTCTAATGAATTCGGATAACTGGTTATCAGCAATGCATATATTTCACCATATTGTTTTTCAGACAAACATCTGAAAAAGAACGCCTCTGTTTACAAGATCGACTAAAATCAAAACCCCTCTCCAGATTTGGAGTGACTTTCACCGGAAAAGTTACCAATCCTCGGCCGTAAACAAACGGTCCTGCTTTATTCCTCTAGATTAACCGCATTTCATTATATGAATATTGCCATACACCCTCTCAAGGGATCCTGTCCCCCGCCAATTGTTAGATGAATTTCATGGCTGCTCTGTAGAGCAGCTGCTCTAGGATAATGGGAAAGTAGGGGATACCGCAAAATGGTATAGCGATTGTAATCGAATGTCAACCTTCCCGCGTTCACGTTTATCCCATTCTTTTGTGATATTCTTTTATGTCCCCAGTTCATCGCTTTATTAACGAGTTTCGTGTTAATCTCTGGTCAGCAGCGTAGAAAGACTTTAATTTTGCAGCCCATTCGGATTTCAATTTAATGCATTACTGTTTAGAATATTTACTTTCTCCTATACGTAGTATAGAGAAAGTATAGTAATCGTCAAGAAATTCGAACTTGAGATTTTGATGAATTTCGCTGTCTTAGACCTCCCTGAGTTCGAAAAACGTATTTTTGGAAAATGTCCATCTTGTCTATCCATGACAAAGATAACTAAAAAACGATTTGATCTAGACGGATGAAATTTGACCAATGACAGATGTTCTTTACACCAAATTTGGAAATTTATATCAAATATTGTGTAAAATCTGCTCAGTCTGCCCGGTTATTCGAATATAATTTAACACAATTACAATATAAAAGAGAACTAGATAGCTAAAATTCAATACATAAAATTAACATCTATAGTCCAGACACCTTTCAAATTTTGACCATCTGTCGGTCTGTACTTTCAGAAACATGTAGATGTGATAACTCAAAGACACAATGACTTAAGTATATAAGATTTGGTTTGGAATTTTGTAACTACAATTGTAGTTCTGCGTCAAATTTTTGTTTTAATCGGTTGCGAAAACGCGTTTAAAACACTAATTCGATTTCGGATACTATTAACCGCAATCCATGAATTAATCGCCAAAGATTACGATAGATTTAGTAATAACGCTATATTTAAGCCAAAGGTTAATATTTCCTAACTTTTGCACCTCCAATGCCATACAAGACGTTTTCTGGGATTATTAAAGAGTAGGCGAGAAAGTTTTGGGGAGACTACTCTCTCTGGTTTGATGATGATCTCATTTATATGATATATTGAAGCATCCATGTTTACTTTGCTGACTGCTGTAGCTAACAGAATCAGTTATAAACAAATCTTTGGGGAGGGGGGGGGGATGGACCTTCTAAACAGCTACTCTTTTACCGAATGTGTATCTGATATAATAAGTGGATAATGGCTGCTGGTTATCATTCGATTGTTATGTAATTGTCCCAAATTATTTGTAACATCTGATGAACGTGCCTGAGCTGGCGATTCGGTTTCTAAAACTCTTATCTGAATTCTTAAAAGCAATCTCTAATCCAGGAAAATGGTCATTTTGAATCTCTCATTTCAGATGGGAAAATATATAATAATCTCATAAAATTAAGATATCTATAACGCATTTGACCCACGTTCTCTTCAATTTGAGCCAAATAATAAATAGCATTATTGAATATTCGTCATTGCTATAAATGCCAATCATCAAGTAAACCAATTCCTTTTTTTTTTCTGGATGTTTTCAGAATTGTTTGGATTTCAGCGGAGAAACATTGTCGATTTCAGATAAAGAAATTTATCAAATGCTTAATGTAAAATTTCATAATCACGTCTATATCAATGTAAATAAGTTTAATTCATCTTGAGCAGCTAATAACACACTGCGTATTGGTTTCTTTCCATCGAGATGTATTATAGGCATAATTTGTATTTTCCCACTCTTGCAAGAATCATGTTGGTACTTTGAGCTGTGAATACTTCCTGTTTTCGAATGTCACTGTTTATATTTAAAAATAAAAGCTAGTTTATAGTTTTTAGATACATCTTATTTAATTAAGCTTCTTTGTGAGCATCATGAACTGTAAGTGGTTGCAATGTTGCCTTTGGATAAAGATGCTTCAGGAGGAATATATTATTATTATTATTATGTTTTGGGAAAAGGACATTGTTTATTTCTATTTATCCTCAGCAGTGCATAATTTATAACATTTTAATCAAATCTATTTGTTTCAAAATCAGATATTAATAATAAGATTTAATTATAAGACAACTCATTTTTTATATTGTAAATAAAGTACTCGATTGTGCAGCAGACATAAGTTCTGATAAATTGCATCGTGTTTTTTTTAAATCAATGCTGGTGCTGATTTGTATTTATATTCATTCATCTGTAATGTATTATCTGCAATATGAAAGAAATTTCTCTTGAGAAAATTTTTGATATCTTTAGAATTTATGAAAGAAAGAAATACATGATCGATGTACGGAATAACACGGTCTTCTGTGATGGTCAGAGCTTTTCAGACTAATAAACTTCCCATTCCTAAAATTTAAACCGTTGTGAGTAACTGATCTTTCACAAAAAAGCTTCTGGTAAAGCATTTTAAGCTTTATATATTGGAAGTCAACAAAAGGGTTGAATGAAGATCCCCTGCCAATGTCTTGGTCTACCTCCCAAGTTGTCTCAGCTGTGATCCTGGCTACCGTTGAAGAAAACACAAATGTGTGAAGGATATTTTTTTAATCCCTTGAGTGGGGGATTCTCCTGTTCTGAAAAAGTGAATTTGAATGGTTAAGATGCTTCAGAATTCTATTATAGATACTTTCGAGGGGAGGGAAAAAAAAACACTGTCAGCCCATAACATCCATCAGTATTTGCAACAGAATAGCCAAAAAGCCAGAAGCTAGCAAAATAATTGTCTTGTCGAATTATCCTTCATCGTATGCACAGGAGAATCAAAATGAAATTTTCTTTTCAAAATTCAATAGAAGTAGGCAAGTATTAAATCTGTCAGAAAAGAAAAGATGCACAAAAGACTGTTGTTCACTTTTAGTATGTGAAAAGGAACTATCTGTCTTCGTCAAATTGCAGTAATTTTCTTCACATATCTTAGAGTGACCAGTGACTTATGGCAATGCGATCGTATTTGGTTCTTGCACTATTAATGAAAATTCGACCAAGCTTAAGCACCTTCGTATTTAACAAGCGAAATGAAGAAAGGGATACGATGTATTAATTCTTATTCTTCCCTTTTCCCTCCTGAAATTTTCAAAATCAAATGTTCTTCATTAATTTTGATATACTGAAATAATAAAAAGTCGCTTATAAAAATGTACAAATAAGTTTTAGAAATAATGTTATTCAAAATAACAATAAATAAATAAAGAAAAATAAAAACTTTTAATGGAATAATAACATTTAACGATATAATCAAACATTTTTAAAATTATAAAACAACAGTTTTTTTTTCTTTATACATAAAATAACTTGAAATAAAACTTACAAATAGTAATTACTTTAGAATTCTACTGAAGTAATACTTCAAAATTTAAATTGATTTTCATATTTCATATAAATACTTAGATTTTAATATAAATAAAGGTGGGTACTCGGTCTTTATAATTAAATAAAGGTACACAATAAAATTAATCTGAAAATACTGCAAAGAAAATCTGAAGGAATACAATTTAGAGGCTCCTAGGCAATATCCTACTTTGACTATTTAATAATCCTTCTTAAGCTTTGTAAAATCACACAAATAAAATATTATAAAATTAAAAGTTAATAAAATGTTTCATGAACAATATAATGTAATCATAGTTTTAAATTTCGTAGACGTATTTGTCTGCTAACTAGAGATACTTTTGAAGGTTTATCTGTATTTATTCATTAGAAAGTTCTCACTTTTTCATATTAAAGACTTTTTAATTTGTTCTGGGAATTTTTATATTTTTAGGGAACTTCTGTTATTTTGAAAATTAACATAAAAAGTAATTTTCTGTTATTTTTCGCTTCATTCAACATTCTTAGTTTATTTCAAAGTATTTAGACGATTTCATAAAGATTTCTTAGAATCTGATAATAATTGGCAATTTAAATTTTCGTTAATTTTTTTACCCACATGTTACGTTTCTTCACAAACTGAGTTATTAAATAATAGGAGTAAATGATATTTTTAAACAAGTTTTTAAGTGTTAGATTTTTATTTTAGTAAATGAATGATAAAATAAAACTTTATTCATTAAACTTCTGTATACAATATTTTCTCATAAAATAATTTTATCAGATATGCATATTAATTTTTAAAATATCTAATATTCTTGGTTCAATTCTTCTGAATTTTATTATTATTTATATCACGTTTGCCAACTTTGACACACCTCCCCCCCCCTAAAGAAAAAAAAAAACTTAAATCTGCATGTATATATGTTTTAAGGATTAAGAAATTTATTATTTATCTTAATCCTATTTAGGAATAGGATTAAGATAAAAAATAAATTTCTCAATCCTATTTTAATAGAATTTTTTATCTTAAAATTCTAATATGCCATATAGAAGCAAAACTGATAATTGATATAATGTAAATCAATAATCTATGCCCCGTTTTTAAATAGTATCAAGTCATTTTTCTACACAAAAGTTTAAAAATTGAAAAAATCATAATAATTATTTCACCAAGATCTATCCGTGGCTTTCCTGCTAACTTATCTGTAATTATCTATAACGTCCATTTTATAAATCCTAACGTCTGCTTATCACGTGTATACTAAAGAGCAGGAGATGAAATATAGGGAAAACAAAGGCCTAGCAAAACATCAATCATTTCATTGTACACCAGCTTTCAAAAGTGCGCATAAATTATTTTTAGAACATTTCATAGTATTTACAATCAGTGGCATTTAAGGTGGGAAAGAATTTTTTTGGATGGTACGCTTCGGCGTATTTCAACTTCGCAAAACAATACCATGTGATGACGAATCGACGAAACCCTGTCACCAAAATGTCACACTAAAACATCTGATTAATTACAAAAGAGTCATTATTGATTTCCGTGGGTTGCTTATTTTTCGGGAAATCCTTTCCAATTTTTTACGTTCTTTTTCGCTTTCTGAATCATATCTTACATTCTGATCAGTCATGCCGAGCACAAACAAAAATAAATCGGAAAACCGCAATCAACATTTATCTTAAAATAACCCTATTTTACTCATCGGTTGACATTTTTCAACAGCAAATTAACGGGAAGTAATTCCATTACTTTTGACGAAAATAGAAGGTCGGGAGAAAATGGCGAGGGAAAAAAAATTTGAAGGGCGGGAAATCCAACGCAGACATTCTAATAAACACCGATGCAAAACTCTCTCTCTTTTCCAAAACTTTTGATCGTTTTCCTAACTGACAAATCGACGGGAGCGAAGTGACAGGTATCTTTTAAAACAACAATGCCGCAACAAAACATGGTGGTTGGTGCAAAATCCGGACTCGGTGGAACAAAAAGAGGGGTCTGAGACTGTACAAAACAAAACAAACACAACACGTTTTAATTAAATGTTTTAGAAGCTCGGTAACGTTAGTAATTACAGGCAGTGGCCGGGGGAGGTAGCAGCGTTTTTCAAAGAGCAATTACTCATTTTGCAGTGTGAAATTTTCGCGCTGGAAAATATCCCATTTTTAATTAAGCGGTTTGACAACGCGAGTACGTTCGTTCCTATGATGTTTAAATAACAGAGTCGGCAATACCAATCTTGCTTTGGTTTCGCCGTATTGGAGATAGTTATCATTAATCTGTCACCACGCGGTCTTGTAGTGCGTAAGGGGTTGTGGGATAAGGCTTGCAAAGTGAATTTGCATAAAGTCATCAGTTTGCGCCGATCTCTTAAAATAGCGGCTAAAAGTGTCATTAATTTGGAAAAGCGCGCGGTTGGAACCCCCCCCCCCCTTCTTCCAATTGATGGATTTCGAATCGCCCAATAGAGCGTTGATACGTTGGGAGAATACATATTTCAAAAAATGCGAAAGGATTTGCGTAATAAATCGTTATTTTGCTCCGGGTGTTTTAACGGGCGAGTTTTGAAATCGTATAAACCTATGTACCAGAGATTTATGTTATAGAGCAAAAATAAGTATTTGCTTAAAATATGGTACTGAAAAGTCGATGACTGTCTTATTGCTATTTTAAACGCTATAAAACGCTATTACTGAAATTAGAAGCAGGGCTCGATAAGACATTATTCCACTCGTAGTTGAAGACATATTATTAAAGATAATTTTTTTATTTATACAGATGAGTAACTACTTGATCTTTTATGCAAACCTACAATTTTTGTCGATCTTGATGAGATTTAGTATGCAAGTTGGAAGATTATTGTAAGCATCCAAAATTCAGAAATTAATTAAAATAAAACTTTTCTAAATAAAAACTAAGCAAGTCTTCGTACCTTAAAGGTATATATTCCGAAAATATTATCTCGAAATAATTATTTTTACATTGTTTTAAAACTGAAAAAAAAATTATATTTTTGTGCAACTTTCCTCATTTTAATAATTTTTTTAAAAAATTCCATTCGATATGCGATGGGTAGAAATATTTTATAGCTGGGACAAAATTCAAAGTAACTTTTTTGTTCTGTGAAGCTATTCAAGAACAAGGTTTTTAATTTTTTTCGTTTTTTGTCTCAAACGTTGGAACTAGGATAAAAATAATTGTTAACTTTGGATATTAAATCCAAAGCTAAAACTCTCATTTCTCTTTTTCTTTTGTAGTATATGCATCTTTTAATTCGTACTTACAGTAATTTTTTTGTGTCACTGATGTCATTAAATTCATGATATCAGTCTTATCAATAAAATTTTCAACAAATACATTTCATATTAATAATTTAACAGTGTAGATAACAGTTATTCTGTTCCAACAAGCTAGTCATCAAAAGCGATTAGTCTGAGTTCAGAGAATATACATGTTGGAAACTCTAAAGCTCAAACAGTGTTGGAGCAACAATTTTTGCACAAATAGATCTTAAAGGGTTAGAAAGTGCATCTTAGTTTTTTTTAAATAATTAATATTAAAATTTAGATAATAATACATAATATTAGAGTTTGTCGCTTTTCTGTGGTAATTCTTGAAACCATTATTGCACAAAATAATTTTTACACCATTTTAAAATTTTGAATGGTATAAAAATTCAAAAGTTAACATTAAAAAATTGCCTTTTACATGGTACAATTTAGTTGCAGTGCAATTTTTTTCTAGGTTTTGAAATTATTTTAAAAAAATATTTTTTATCAACTTTACAACATCAGTTTTCTTTATTACAATGAATTATTGCAAAAAAAAAAATAGTTTTTCATTATTGCAATTCAAATCATTTCCATTATTTCATCAAATATTTAATTTTGTGATTTTCTTTCATTGTTGAAAGCTAAAGATGATAAACACAATTACAATTATAACATTGGGAATTAACTGTTTATTTCACTTTAATGCAATAACTGCTTCATGTTTGTTGTTATCAAATTTTCATAAAAGAATACTACTGCACTCCTTCAATAATTACTTTCTATACTGCATAACTTATAAATCAACAAAATTCTCTTTTTACTTTTCCCCCCCCCCCCCCTCCCTAAAAAAAGCGAATATCTTATTGGTATTTTTTTTTTTAATTATACAACATAACTTATTATAATCCTTTAATTTTTCATGAATTTAACTTGAAATCAATAAACTTGAAAAATAGAGAATTTTTCAAGTGCAATTATGTGGTTATATGTCATGACGAACTTCAAAACGATCTTCTAGTGTTTGAAAAAGAAAAGCTTGTAGTCAGGGATAATTTCACAATTATTTTCAGTACCATTTTTGCTTTAGTTTCCTTCATCGTAATAAGCTTTATAATTTGCCTTTAAAGCTAATCTTCATGAATAAATCATTAAAAACTATTTAGTATACATACTTTATGAGACTGCATAGTATGTAAGTTGCTCAAAAATCTTGACAAAATAAATTATTTGTTTGAAATTTATCAATGGCATTTTTTAAACTTCTACCATTTTTTCAAAATCAAGGATATGCACGACTCTGTAATGAAAAATTCCAGCGTAGATTCAAAACCACTCTTATGAATCTTTCGTCATGCGTCCTGCATCCCCCGACTGCAATTTCTGCGGACCCCTCGCAGCGGTGCGTTGTTACGGAATGAATGGTTTTCCGGAGCACTGCCGAATAAACGTTGACGCGGCGTTCAATATGACGTAATAAATAGCTCTTGCCCCCTGGCCCGTTGGGAACAGCAATTAATTGGTCCCCTTTTAAAACATGTTACGGCCCTAATCGCCACCTGATGGATAGGCGCCGATTCATAATTTCGACTTGCGGTCGGTGACAACAGCACCCTGGATTTCAACATTTTTGAGGGTGCAGTCCATCGCTTTTCTGAATTTTAGTATGTTTCTGTATTCACGTTTCAATTAATCTTCCATCATAATTTTGTCAGTTAAACTAATAAAATGTTGCTCTGAAAATTAATTAATATTTAATCAAAACGGCATTTTTAAAGTATTTAAAGTCGGTCTGTAAAAAAAGAAGTAAAAACGTGAGTATTAGTAAGTTGTCAATTATGTAGCATAAATTATTTATTTCATGTTATCGTTCTTTATAATTCATTGAGAAAAGAAATAGTAGCAAGTCCCGTTCATTGGATCCATTACTAAGGAAATGTTATTCCAAAGTATGGAATTCTGTCTGTATAGTAATGTTCTCACTACGCCCATGGATTTTTTAACTTCCTCTTATACGTAGTATAGAGAAAACTTTGTAATCTTCAAAAAATTAGAAATTGAGATTTTTAAGAGTTTTTACGTTTTAGACCTTTTCGAGTTCAAAAAACGCATTTTTGAGAAATATCCGTCTGTCTATGACAAAAATAACTCAAAAACATTTTGGCTTAGACGGGTGGAATTTGTTGTGCGGTTTCTATGCCAAATTTGCAGATATCTATCAAATTTTGAATAAAATCCGTGCAAAGGAAATTTGGCTATCCGACTGTTCGATTATAAGTTAACATGATAACTAAGAAAGGAAGAGAGCTAGATGGATAAAATTTGGTACACAGATTTAACATCTATATTCAACACAGCTATCAAAGTTTGAGGCAAATCCAACGAGTGCTTGACCGCAATGACTTCGATATATCAAATTCGCTATTTGATCTTGTGACTATAAGTGTAGTTTAGTCACAAATTTTTGTGTTCCAATCGCGTCTAAAGCACAAATTCTATTTTTGGATACTATTAACCGCATTTAAAGGATTCATCGCATCAAACTCGCAGGGATCACGCGACAGATTCAGTAAAAACGCTTAATTCCCTCCAAAGGTTAATATTTCGTAATTATTTTTTACCAATTCCATAAAGGGTATGGAATATGCATACCCTTTTGGTGTAACACCTTTATTAGAGAGTATGAGTTTTGGTTTGGTT
Source organism: Argiope aurantia (assembly GCA_026543865.1). Lineage (NCBI taxonomy): Eukaryota > Metazoa > Arthropoda > Arachnida > Araneae > Araneidae > Argiope > Argiope aurantia. The sequence goes on along the minus strand of JAPMOR010056992.1, from coordinate 116,681 downwards.
ATATTAACGTCCCGTTTTGAAGCAACACTAGGGCTATTTTGGGACGGACCTCGTAATTTTGAACCACGGTCAGATGACGAGGACGGCACCTGAGCTGGCACCCCCTTCTCCACACCACACCAGCGGGAGGACGTTTGGTCATGACGGATTTAACGTGCAACTGACCCCCTTACACGACGGTTCTTCGGTGGAATCGGGTCACGAACCTGAAACCCTCCGGTTCCGAAGCCGAGACCCTACCACCAGGCCACCGCGGCCCCGTATGAGTTTTGAAGAAACCAATCCCACTGGTTTACTAAAGTTTGTTTCTTTTGGTGTATTAATTAAGTGTCATTATAACCGCTATAAAAGAAACAACAAATAAAATTCATTACATTAGAGCTCCCCCCTTTTTTTTGCTTACTTAACCTTAGACTTTGTTTACAAGTTCCGTACAGATATATGACATGTTTATATTAGAGTAATATCTCTGATTACCGAGAAGCACCACAAATGTCAAAACTTTATTACATGGTGTTTAAATAATAGTGAAGTAACCGTTAATATTTTTTATGTATATATTCATCTATTTTATCAAAGAATAGTGTACACCATATGCGAATGAAAACATACAGAATATGTGACACTGAACAGTATAAAATTTAAAGTGACTATTGGTGAATTACTGGAAACTTAAATCAGCGGCCTATGTGTTTAACAAAATTTGATGTATCTGATTTAATGAAAATAAACGGTAAAGTTTTAAAGTATCGTTATTTAAACGTTTTTCTGCTAGAAAATTCGTCTTAAATATTTGCAATAGTCTGTTTTGAAAATTAGAAGATACCTAGACTAGAGGGACCGGAATTTTTCTAGAATGGGCTGAGTTGAAATCACCCCCCCCCCCCTTTCAATGACATCGTTTGACCTGAACATACCTATTTTCTACGGCGGGGTGTCTGCTTAAGACCCACTTCACTTTTTTCTGGAAGGTTGTGTCATTTTCGGAACTATTTCAGAAATACCTGCTTTATTGGAAAATGTTATTGAATATACTAAGTCAGACATTCCATAAACTTTAAGTAATTATGCATGATATTTACTTACAGCATCTGTAATCACTGTAGCTGTTAGAAGTTAAATCCATTTTCTTTTCATCTAAGTAAATAGAAATTGTGACTAAGTTAGAAAAAAATATTGTAATCGTCATAAAATTCGACCTCGAGATTTTCACGAATCTCCATATTTTAGACCTCCTCGAATTCGAAAAACACATTTTTGGTCAGTCAGTGTGTAAGGATAATTTAATAACATTTTGAGCTTGGTGGATTAAATTTGATATGTGGAATTCCAAAAGTTAGGGATTTCTGTTAAATTCAGAGTGAAATCCATTCAGAAAAATTCTGTCTGTGCCTCTGTCTGAATATAAATTAATACGATAAACGCAAAATGAGATGAGGTAAATAGATAGCATTTGGCACACTAATTTAACATTTAGAATGCAAATACATATTAAATTTGGAACCAAAATCTGTCAAAGGACTGACTTTCAGAAGCATGTTAACGCGAAAGCTCAAAGATGCAATGGCTTAACTACATGAAATTTGGCATGTAATTTTTCAATAGTAATTGCAATTCTGCCAAATTTTGTTTCAATTGTGTCAAATTTTGGTTTCAATCGGCTGGAAATAACACATCAAAAACACAATTTCGATTTTCGAATATATTTTGCTAATTGCAGCCTATTTCAAAATATTTAACATGAAGAAACATGTGCTTCAAGATAACTCTTTCCCAAAATATTTTTTAAAAATAATTCTAAATTGCGAAGAATTATATTCGGTTATATAGATAGGTGTTTTGAAATAATATTTCAAATTACTGTCTCTGTTTAAAGTGCAGAAAAATATTTTGAAAATAAGCTGAAAATCGCGTAGGCAATGAATAAAGCATAAATGACAATTTTCATCATCATCTTTTAATCACATATATTTTTTTACCTGCTTTTATCAGTATTGCATTATTATTATTCTTATTTTTTATGTTGCAGCAACTGCAAAATATCAACCATTTTACAAATTAATATTTGTTCAAAAATAGTTTTTTTTAAAGCTGATAATGAAGAGAACTTTAATGAACTGCCGTAGAGAAGAGCACATTAACAGAATTATTTTTTATTTTATTATTTATTTTTCTTTTATAATTTCGCTACTATCATTTAAATGTAGCACTTAGGATGAAAGAATGTATTAAAAAAAGTTTCATTCTAATTAAGCTTCTGAAATTACGGGTTGCCATTGAAGAAATGAAAACTAACAGCTTATAAGCTACTCGAGTGCTTATTCATAAAAGCAAACGGCAAAGTAATTTTGAATAAAAAATGTTTCATTAAATTTAAACTTTTTATAGGACGCTTTTTTTAAATAAAAATTTTATTGCTATTAATATCCTATACATTGTTTCTGTTATAAGCATTTCTTTAAAAATTTTGTTGCTGTCAATATCCTATACATTATTTCTGTTGTCAGCATTTTTTTTTTTTTTCTCAACTAACACAAACTTACAACGATGAACAGGTTTATAACATCAAAGAACAAAGTACATCAAATAAATCTGCTAAGTTTTGAATGAGTTTATTGTTACCAAATAAAAAGTGCTGGATTTATTTTGCTTTCGATTAATGACAGTATTATTTATCTGGATTTATTATGCTTTTGTTTTTCTCTGAAAATGATATCATTTTTTAATAAGCTAAGATTAGAAGAGTATTTTATGTCTTAATATTTTAAATGATCCGTTTAACTTCAGAAAGGGTTGCGCAGAATAATATTAAGTTACGGAACCCCACATGAACTTCTTCCAGAGTCTTCAGCATACTAGAACAAAAATAATAAAATCACTTTGATGAAAACATTTAATTACAGTTTAGCTTCACAATATTTACCTGCAGAAAAATCCAGTCATGAGAAATTTCTATAACTAAAAGGGAGTCGGAGAGATAGCTGATTTTATTACAACAATCCAAAACAGTAACAGTCAAACAACTCCAGAAATGCTTTCACATAACGTCATTCGGTTCTTATCTGTGACTTCCAAAGATAGAGAAAAAGCCTGGACATCGAAATTCTGGAATATATTTGACTGAAAATAAACGACTCATGTGGGTAGAACTGTCAAAGAGCGATTATCAATACCTTTGTTGATCACAATTGATCTACTAAACACCCCTCTCTGGTATACAGGACAATTCCCATCCTCAAAGTAAGAAGTCTCCCTGCCCCGTCCTGAAGGTAGTCAGTTACAAGTGACTTACGACCCTAATTGCTAGATTTAAGAAAAGGCAGTTCCCAGAATATGACTTCACGGTAAATGCAAAAAGAGTCGTAACTCCCCCTTTCCATGAGTGACAATGTGGAGAGTGACTGTCAAAGTCTGTGGACAATAGTAATTTTTTGAAGATAAACGATCTTCGCCTAGACGCAGTTTTAATTGGACGGTCGCAGAAAAAGGGTAGGAACACTGATTTATTCTTTTGGCGACAACAAGTTGGAGATAAATTGATGTCTCTTTCACTTTTCGAAAGGAAAAATGCAGAAAGTGTTAAAGGGGTTGAATAGCTTCTTTGTAAAGTGCATGAGAAGTTTGGGGCTTGTCTTTTAGAAGTAACAATTAAGGGTAGATAGAGTTTCTTTGGAGTTTGAAAAAAGCTGCAGTACTTAGCATATTTGCATGGAACTTAGAGAAAAATGGTGAAATTCTTTTTAGATCAGTGGCGCTACTTTATGAAAGCCAGTATGTAATATAATCGTCTTCAGTCTCTAATTTTGTTTTAAGCTGCATTCATGTTATCAAAGATATTAATCCCAGAGGATAAGTATTTTCTTAAAAAGTATCTTTCATTTTTTTAAATTTTTCTCAAAGTTATTTACTTTTTAATAGTTTGTTGAAACTTTTAAAAAGTTTTTAAAATTTTCGATTAGCTATATTTTTAAAATTTTGATAGATTTTCATCATTTGTATTACTGAATAATTTTCATGCAAATTGGCTTTTTGGAGGGTGAGCATTTAGCTAATGATAGTAAAAAACGAGTAGGCATCATGATTTTATATTATATATTTTAAAAACGAAAATTGCATTTATATAGAGAATTGGGGATATGTAGAGCATTGTGGGAAACTTTTTCTTACTGGTTTTAAAAATAACATTTCATTTCATACAAGCTATTTAGGATGCATGATTTCACATGGGTTTAGCCAACACCAAATATTGTTAATCGAAATAAACGTTTCAGTTATTGAGCTTTAGTTGTTTTACGAAACTCTTTACAACTGTAACTGATCTAATACTCGATTACAAAGATTTATAAACTATCATATATTTAGTTAAAATTCTTAAAGGAGTTACAGTTATTATTAAGGGTGAATTGCACGCGAAAATGCATTTCCCCCTTTTAAACAAAAAACTCCAATCATTTTAAGTATTGTCAGAAAAGTAAACATAGTATAGAGGTGCAATATCAGAAACTATTACATCCGATCTGAAATCAAATAAATACAGCCATATCACAAAAGAAAGTGGAACAAAAAGAAAGCAAGCAGTATTGAATCCGACAACAGTAAGGAATAATAAAATTGCGGTATCCCCACCCCTTTCTACTCCAACCGAAGAGGTATTCTAACAGTTACGACTTTCGCCGTAAAGGCGGGATTACAAATAATTTTCGCCCCCTATTTTTTTGCAAAGTAAACATTTTTTCACGTGCTTTTATTTCACTGCCTATCCCCCATTTCTTATTTTATGCAAGGGGGTTACAAATCCTTCGAAAGTTGCGAAAGGCAGAATCGGCGGCAATCGCAAAAAAACAAAAGCCAAGGAGGAAAAGGGGATAAACGATATCGATAATAATAGCAAAAGGAAATCATAGTGGATCCTAAATATATATATTCAAGGGCCGTTAGCAGCGTCTCTGAGCGGTATTTTCATCAAATTCTTCCCCGCCACATGAAACCACGGGGAAAATCCTTTCCCAAAATCCTTTGAGCCATTTTGAAGGAAAGATTTTGGAAGCAGTCGCGGCATATCTCTAGAGATGCACGGATTTTTTTTTGTGGTGCTTATAGAAATCAAGGCCGGGTGAGCTATTAATGAATTTGTTATTTGCTTCAGTCTCTCTTGACCTTACTAAATCCTCTCATACAAAATGTTCTGTGGGTTTTGCTTTGTTTTGATTTATATTAATATGCAATGAAGATTTTTTAAAAAAAGCTCAAGAAATCAGGAAAGCAACAATTTTTTAAAATGTTGCTTCTGGTTTTTTTTTTTTTTTTTTTTTTTTTTTTTTAATTTCAAATTTTTATGCGTTTCTGGAAGCTCAACAAATTTGGAACAGGATAATTCTTAAAAAAAAACTAAAAGTATCTGGACTATCCACCAAATTTTCCTTTTTTTTAAATCGTTATTTTGATGTAAAAAGTGCGAAGAAGAACTTCTTTATGTGATATTGAGATATCCCTCCATGTTTTTGAATAGGTATAAAATCTCAACATTTTACAATTTCGTTTGTTTCATATAGCTAGCCCTCTAGTTACTAGTTTCAGACTTGTAAATTAGATTGCCATATAGACTGGATTAACGATTTCAGTTATTAAAATCAAGATTTATCTTTTTATAGAACTACTTATTCAAGAAAAAGTTTGCCTCATTTGTCCGTTCTTTTAAGAAATAATATGAGGTTCACTGAAAAGAGCCTCACATCATTGCAATTTGTATTCTTGACATTTTCTGAATTCAGTAAATAAAATAAATAATGACTTGTCAAAATTACTTAATATTTTGTATACATATTTTATTATTTTATTTGGGAAAAAACACATGTAAAAAATGATTTTTTTTTTTTTGCCATTTTGTATGATAATATTAACATGATAATGTTTATAAGTTGGCCTATTATCTGCAAACTGAGATATGCGCCATGTTCGATCGGAAATTTATGTGAAGCAGAAGTTTGAATTTCGAGTTAACAAATTTGGAAAGCAATTATTGTTTGGTTATTAGCCGCTTAAAGAACACGTTCTTTTAGATTAATCAGATTTAATTAAATTTTATTATTACAAAAGTATATTATTACAAGTATTAAGTATATTATTACAAAAAAAATTATACCTTTTAAAATTTTTGCTTTTTTGTGATATCAGTTTTATTGCCATACAATTTTCCTTTAATTTTAATAAAATTTTAAAAAATTAAGAATGTTTTATAGCAATACTGTCGCTGTTTTATTTGCTGGTTTTATACTTAACAGCAATTTTAAACACATTTTTTGTGTGTGAATATTATCACTGCAAAATAATTAAATGCAAATTTTGAAAATAAAATAAACAAAACAAGTATGAAGACTAAAGTATTATCATGTTACAATACACTGGTTTGATTTCTTTTCTTTTCATATTATGAATATTTAATTGCATCCCTTCCCTACTTTCTGTCGAAATGTGCATTTCGCTTGATAAATATAGAGAAAATACTTTAAAAAAAATCCTTGTTAATAGTATTTGCCCTGAATAAAATGATAAATTTTTCTTACAGATTGGATAACTAGCAAAATGATTACATTCTACAACTTTGTAATCTGAATCATCTCCAATATCCCATTTCCAAGAGTAAAGCTCAATACCTAAGAATCCTATATCACACAAGGACGGAAAATAATGGATCCCAACTCCTATACCGATGTCAACAAGAGCCCGCAGTCCGCATTCTACAGTGCCCTCTCGAACTCGGTTTGTTTTCCTATGCCAGTTATGTACAATCCCATAAACTCATACCCTTTCGCCCCCTTCCTGCCTATGCATCACCCCATGCTGTCCAACCATGGACTCCAGGACTCCCACTTGCTCTCCAACAGTGATATCATGGGCAGCAATCAGCTCACAAAAGCGGAAGACATGAGCAACAGGGCTTTGGCTTACTTGCACAGATACCAAATGAACAAGTGCTTCTTCTCACCACCCAGCAGGAAATCCTTGGGAAAATATTGTGTAACCCCTCCCTCTATGGTGGATGATTGCGGCAAGCTGTCTGGAAATAGCTATGGGATTCAAAGTAGCGGTGATTCTAATGGCAGTGGAGTCCTGCCGTCACTGACCAGTGCTACGTCACCTACGAGTGGCGGTTACATCGATAAAGAGTGCTATTTGTCGAGTCCGAGTACAGAAGTTGAAGAGCCCGATTCATCTGGGAAATGTTCTACAGATGTTATTGAACAAAAAGGTGAGTTTTTGTTTTCAATTGTTTTCACGACTTCTATTCAAAAAATGAATTCATATGTTGTCTTAAGTACTTCAGTAATGACTCAACAAGTTGTAATTAAATATAGTTAATATATAGTCATTGAATTATTAAATTGTTATATGGCATTAACCGCCAGGATTTGAAAGTTTTCTCTGGGTTTATATATTAAATGTTGAGTAAATATACTTTGATAGATCATTCATTTGATTTTAATTTCATATTTATTATTACTTAAAGGTTTCTCGGCACCTGAATGAAATTTAAATGAAATCTGAAATTCTGAAAGTCCCATTTAGTTATGTATATTCAATTTCCAAGAATCAATTACTTAGAAACGGTTGTATTCAAACCAATAATAAAATCAACTTCATGATATCTGAAAATTCAACATATACCCTAAAGAGAAATATTGAATAATACTAAAAATTTTATTATTCAGTTTTTGAATAACTTTAATTTTTAAGTTATGCACAACCTTAATTATTGCTTTTATAATAATAAAACTAATAACTATTAATTAAATTACAAGAAACTAACTTTAATTATTAGTTTTTAATAACCGAATAGTTCTAAAACTTTTATTAAATTAGTTTTTGAATAATTTTATCCATATCTAATATTAGTTATTTTAAGTTTCAGATCCGAATTAAAAAAAACTCCTCATGTAATCTTGATATTTTTTTTAATTATTATTGAAAACGGTCAATATACATAATAACTGATAATACATAGGTTTTGCATTCACTGAAATTAAAATAAGCGTTGTTATCGACAAATTCAGGTTCATCAGAGATAAAAAAAAAATGATTTAATCTTTTGATATTAAAATTCGTTGAATCATTACGGTTGTATCCCTTTTGAAGCATATTTATAAAAGCGATTTCTTCATCTTAGCGTGAATCGATTCTCAAACCTAATTCAACGATTAATTTCTTTGATAATAGTAAGGATATACAATTTTTGATCACTAGATGGCAGCACGAACATTAAAATACAAATGAGTTGGAAAGTAATTGTAAAGGTTGATTTGCATGCTTCACCAAATTAATTTAAAATTTATATTACTAACATCAAAAAGATTGATATACAATTAATTTTATCTTATAAAAATTCAGAACTATATGAATAACTTTTAGAACCGGGATTCTTGTGATTCTTTTAATTTCTTAGAAAGTAAGTTTTAATAATTTATTTCAAGCATTTGATTGAAATGAAATGAATTTAATTTTGGGAAAAATTGGCACTCAAATACAAAATAAATTATGTAAGTAACAATTATTCTTTTAATGTAATCATATCTTTAAACCCAATAGTTCTTTTTTTTTTAAATCCGTTTTTGTTTTAAAAACTATATATTTACCGATATATTTGTCTTTTCATTTCTTATTACGAAGATTAAAAATTTTGCAGAATAAAACCAGATAAATCTTAAAAATAAAAGAGAAATTTAAAACATCATTTACTAAAAAAGGCTTCAAGAAATCATTTATTTACCAATGAAATAAAAATAAAAGTATCCTCAACAATCTCTAAAAAAAAAAAACATTTCAAATCAATTGGTTTAAATATATTTTTCTAGGCTCTTCAATACAAGACCAAAGGCACCGTACTCCTTGCCTGATTTCAATAAACTTCAGCCACCGGAAAATAAATAAACAAATTACATGCCTACTCTACAGTTATGTCAAGCACCTAACACATAAACTCTTTACAATGAACAAATAATCAAAGGCACAAGACTACCAACAGTCGATTTTATGCGACTTCGCCGATGCCAAACGATATCGAAAAAGTAAGAAGAAAAGGCCAAATGATAACACTAAACATTTTAATAAACGTACGAACAAATTTATAAGCTCCGCCCATTTTAATAATAAATCTACCAATGCGCTTTTTCCGCCACTAAATATATTGGAAATAAGTTGAAGGCGACTTTTTATCTTTTTGCAGGGCTTATCAAAAGCAATAAAAAGGCTCCTTGCCTGATCATCAGATACAAAACGAGTCAGTGAGTCGGGAAGAGAGGGGGACGAATAAAAAAAAAATAAATAAATAAGAGCGGAGCATTTATCTTGAGTAGAAGTAGCATTCCTTGACAAGCGAAGTTCTTCATCAAAGCGACCTCTAGTTATTGGTTCTAAACGGTCTGATACTCAGACATACGTTTAAGGAATTTGTACTCTCCGTTTCTTCATTTTTCCTCTCCGCTACCTTACTCAATTTTTTTTTTCTTTTTTTTTTTCTTTTTTTTTCTTATATCGTGGAAGAGCAAAAAAAGTGGTTGAAAAAATATCGAGTTGGGTTTTTCATTTTTTTTTTTTCCCCCTCGAGTATGAAAATCTTTTTTTCCCCTTCCCCCCTTTTTTTTTTTTTTTTTTTTTTTTTTTTCCCTTCGTTCTTATTATCATAGAAAGGGAAAGCATTTGTGGGTTTTCGAATCAGCAGAGCTGCAAGTAAATAATACTGAGAAATTTTTTAAGAATAAATGTTCCATTTCATCTAAAAAGCTTAAAATTGCTTAAGTTGCTCTTTTTATAATATTAATGGCAATGCAGCCAGGTTAATATAGCGCAGCAGTCAGATTTAATCAAGGAGGGTTTCATGGAGTCAACTGATATTTTTTATCTTACATACTAAATACGTCACGCCACTTTTAGAATTAATTGTTTATTTTAATTGAAAGAAAGCTGTATAGCTTAAAAACAGCAGCCAGATGAGCATGATGACTTCATCAAATGAACTGATTCCAGAGTGCAATGGCGTAGCGAAGATAAGTGGCGCCCAGTTCATTTAAATAATTTTTTTTCGTCCTTTATCCTGGGAAATGTAATCTCGCCTCATAATCATATTTAATTTTAAAAAAAAAATAGTGCATCATAATTTTGTCATAGGTGTTTCTCTACAACACTTCGGCTTCAGACAGGAAGATTCGGGTCCTAGAAAAGATTCCACCAAATAGCCCTCGTGTATACAGTCCTGGTGCCCTCTAAAGCCCTGTTTCGATGACATGTGCCCGCTTTGAGTCTGGCACATTTCCCCCTCTTTCCTCTCTTGTGATTTTCTGGGATTCTTTGATGTTTGCTCGTTTTACCGACAATTTGCAAAATCCACGGGTGGGGCTGATCCAACAATGGGTCAGTTGATCGATTTATAACCAAATTCGTAAGGCCACAGGTCGTTGGAACGCGATTTAAAATTTATCAAGTGGGGGAGGGGATCAAGCGCTAGTGTGATATAGGACAGGGAAGGTGAACCAGTGGCTCGCTTGCCATTGACGGCACGCTACACAATATTTTGGCTCGTCACCGATCAAAACGGTTTGCCTTTTAGTTCAAAGTAACAAAGTTCACTATGAAATAATTCGAACAAACGCGAATGATCGGTCGCGGTGCGCGGAATGCATATTCCCATTCCCTATAAGTGCAATAAAAGACAGAAATAAACAATCGATGTCTATAATTAAATATGTTAGTAAAAAATTGTCATGTGAGCACGGCAAGTTACTTGATTGTAAATGTCATTGATCGGCAAAGTAAACTCTTTCAAGAGGTAGAGTTTTTGAAGAAAGCCTGGTTAGCATGCTCGTTCTCACTTTTTGAGTATTTTGGTAATAAACAGCGCCTGATTAAGGCAGGGGTATACGGGGCAGTTGCCCCGGGTCCCCACATTAGAGGGGCCCCCAAATCGAATAGAAAGTTTATTTTACGTTTCCTTCTTTATGAACGTTCTTCATTACTGAAGTAGTGAAGCAGAGGGTGGACCTCCGAAGAAGTTTTTGCCCCTAGCCCCAATTAGGCTAAGTCGGGTCCTGATAATAAAGGTAAGATAATTCAGCGCATCAAAGATATTCCTCTATCAAGAAATACAATAAAAAAAAAGAATCTTAAACTGGCCGGAAGTGAAACAGATCACATTAACTCCGCTCCTTTTATATTGCTATGTCTTGTCGAAAGTACTGACGTCACCAGATCTGCACGTTGAGCTATTTTTACTAGATATTTTGTAGGAAACGTCATTAAGGAAAAATTAATTGTAATAACAATTGTTATATGCAAATATTTGTAAGGATGTTAAAAAATCGCGTGCTAAGAAAGAAATTGATTTGAAAAGAATTGTTTCAATAACAACTGATGGTGCTCCAAATATGGTAGGGGGAAAAATGGTTTCGTTAGTTTATTTCAAACAGACGCAGGACATTCAATTCTGGAATTTCACTGCATTATTCACCAACAAGCCTTGTGTGCTAAGAGTGGTTTAACATCTCTTGATTATGTAATGGCGTTAGACACAAAAATAGTCAACCTAATATCATCGCAGGCTTTAAATAAACGAAAGTTTGATGTTTTGTTGGATGAAGTCAACTTGGTGTATAATGGCTTACTAATGTATAATAATGTTCGCTGGTTGAGCCGCGGGACCGTTCTTCAAAGGTTTGTTGTCTGCTTGAAAGAATTGAGATTATTTCTGCAAAATGAGACAGAAATTATTTCTGCAAAATGAGAGAGAAATTGAACAATACCTACAGTTGTTGGATATTATGTGGCTTTCAAAATTGATGTTTTTTACAGACATGCCAACATTTCAATGAATTGAAGGTAAAACTTCAAGGCACAAATGAAAAAACTATCACCATGATTGGATCTCACTCGCATTTTTGTCTCTAAACTGCGTGTTTTCAGAAAAGGTATTATTACTAGAAACTTCAAACTTGAATATATATATATATCACTTCCAAATATCAATATTATATATCAAATTTAGATGTATATGAGAAATCAGACGAAGAAAAAGTTATTGAATTTATTTCCGTAATTGATTCTACGTGCGTACCGTCAAATTATTTGACGGTACGTCTATACCTCATTGAACATTTCTTTAGAAAAAAGGGCACGTTGATCCATAAAGGTTCGCCACCCCCGATATAGGAAGAAGGTATTTGTTGAGGTGTCGTCTTCGACATCAGGCTACTGTCTTAAAATAATTCCAAATTGGTTTCAAAACGGGATGTAACTAAAATATCAGAGGTCGTACATATTCGCTTGCCTTCAACCCTTCATATTACGCAATTTCGAGTAAAGTTTTATAGCCATGCTGAAAGTTTGTTAACAGTAAATGTGTAGCAAGCATTATAATTTTCTAAAACTGGAGATAAAATTTTTAATATTTTAATTATTTCTACTAATAATAAAGGTGAATAAGCATATGTGGTGCTCTGCAAGACAGCCTACAGCTACCAAATTAAGCATAGATATTCTTAGAAAGGTAGGAATGTATACTTTAGAGAAACTTTTTTTTTAAAGTTTTAATTAATTAATTTTAAAACGAAATTTAAAGTTTTTCTTGACCATAACTTCCTCAAATATTATGGCGCAAAATTAATTTTTACATCATCTTAAAATTCAAAAAGTAATCTTCTCAATGATACCAATTCATGCAAATGATTCTTGCAAAACTGGTGTTTCCTAAATTTCGATAATTTTTAAGAAATATTTTTTGACCAATTTTCAACAGATTTTTGACTAATTTCAAACAACTGAAATTTAAGCCATTTCCTTGTTTCATCAAATTTTTAATCCCGTGGTTTTCTTTCCATTGCTAAAAGCTAAGGAAGAAAGATTCTGTTTAACATGTATGTAAATGCAAAAGACAAAAAAAGTAAAGTTACATAATTGCGAAAGTTAGATGATCAATGAACCAGACATTTTTGTTTCTATTAGCATTACGATGTAACAATTAGTTTCAATTAAAAATAGTTCATATGTAAGCAACTTTAATGTGTATGCGAATTTGGTAAAATATAGCTTGTTAACAAAATCAAGGACATAAAGTTATGCCCTAAGAGATTTAATCGATATTAAATACAAACCAAAACACTCGGCGAACCAACTGCTCACCAAAGGTGACTTGGAGGCAGATTTGAAGTAAAATTTAAAAATATATATATAAGGAAATCCTCCACTCCCACTTCCATTTAGATTTTGAAAAAGACAATTTCGATTAATAGAGATTTTCGGACAAATAATAAAACAGTTTAACTGGAATTATGTAAATCTTTCCTAATTTTAACTTCTGTCTAGAGGAGTGATTTAAAAATTTGACTTTTCGAGTTAAAGATATCTTGTTTTCTATGAACAAAGTTTCCAATGTGAATTGCAATTAAGTGAATTAATTTTACTTAATGCGCATTTTTAAAATATTAATATTTTATGGCAAGATATCTGGTATTTAATATATAAACTGACTCCTTTCGCTTTTCGAACCAAATACAAATGGAGGGAATTGAGCATAATGTCCATGAGGTTAAGCGTGTATAACCGGAGATTATTCATACCCAACTGAATCAATTTTTATGTTATAGTTCGAAAAGTAACAAAACGGGCTGATATTTTATATATATCTCGTATAAATAGTATAAAATTGACAAAGGTATTGTTTATACTTCTTCTTTCCATTTGAGGATACCAAATTCAGTATATGTTTTATATCCTAGCTTCACTTCTTATTTCAAATCTTAAATTATGTGTATATTTTAATAAACTAAGCGAACAATTTATAGCAAAAAAACAAACAAAAACAATTGTTATGATTTTTCCCTCTTGCGTTTTAACCAAAATACATGCCAGTTATAAACATCATCATCATTCAAAAGCTTAGAATAAACATGAAGCTTTAAACCATTATCAAATGAAATTAAAAACCAAAATTTTCAGAACTAAAATAAGTTTCAAACTTAGAAGAATCCATGAGAGAATGTCCCTGTATTCTGATATCTAGTGATATATAGATATATAAAACAATATACAAATATAAAAAAAGAACATCGTGGAGAACAAGAGAGAAAAAGAATAGCTCCAGGTAATTGTTTCTTTGTCCAATGTCAATTGATAATGTTATCGATAGCCAAAGTATCACGTTTCCTACTACTCAGGAAAGATGGGAGGGGAAAAAGAGAACATGTTCAGCAGACTTTCCTCCCCTCCCCGTTCTCTTCCCAACATTTACGTCAGGAATTTCCCCAAAGAACTATATGCAACGTACTAAAACATTCAGATTAAATTTCAAAAATAGTGAAAACGCATATGCTTTAAAATTGTGCAATAACAAATAAATAAAATAAAATAAAATAATATTAAATTAAAAGACCAATTTTAGAAAGAACTGCAAATAGTCATCTTTTAAACACATAAATCTGTAATAAAACGAATTTTCAAACATCAAGTTGAAAAAGGTAATTTAAGAAATTTTTTTAAATTACCTACGGAAACTTTGTATCGTATTTTACAAGTTTTCAGATTTCATTTTTTTTATTAATTTGATTGTAGGGGAGTTTTTTTTTTGATTAAATGATGTTAGAAATCATTTATTTATATTATTCTCAAATGGGCACATTAAAATTCAATTTCCATTATGTATATAATAACTTATTATAACATTCTTAAAAATTTCTCTTTTTTCATAAAATCAATATAGATATTTTTAAAATATGCGTATTCGAAAAAAAAATTATAATTCGAAAAATTAAAAATTACTAGAAAAGAATTTATTACACGACAGTATCGTTCAGTTTATAAAATAAAATTTTAATTTCGATAAAACAAAGAAAAACTTTAAACATAAACAACCAGTTATTTGATTTTTTTTAAAAAAGCACATTTTTTTTTAAACAAAATGTCGCTAGATTGCACCACGTGTACCCATCCGACTTTTATCTTTTCTGCTTGGAATAACGCCAGTTCTTATTTGCAAAGTGAATGAATGAGCTTTCACAGTCAAAAAGAATAATGAATTTTATTACAGATGTACACTCACAATTTGCAGAGAAAGTAGCGGCGAGTACATGCGTGGGGATGGGGGCGAATTAAATACTGTATTGCCTTGATTAATCAACTTTCGTTCACTCCCCTAACAAGTCAGGATGGCCGAGCGGTCTAAGGCGCCAGATTTAAGCTCTGGTTCTCGAAAGAGAGCGTGGGTTCGAACCCCACTCCTGACAAAAAAGAAACTTTCGTTTTGTGGTAAAATGAGTGAATCTAAAGTTGCAGTGTTTTATGATATTGAATTCAAGAATGTTTACTCCATAGGCGTTTTTCCTATAACAACACGGTATACAGAAATATTAATAGCTTGTGTATAAATAATACTATTTAAGCTTTTTAAGAAACGCGGATTTTTATTTTTGTAAAATTTAACATCATTTATTCTATTATTAATACTATATTAAATAAAATAAGATAAATGTTAAATATTGTTTTTACATTATTAATAATGTATATATAAAAAATACGCGAACATAAAGATGTTGTGATTACTATTTTGAATCGTATATATATATATATATATATATATATATATATATTCTTGCTCTTTAATGTGGAAGAAACGCTTAAAAAATCTTTAACTTTTTTCAGATTCTTGAAACAAAATCTTTTAGAACAGAAAAAGCAAAAAGCAATTAATATACCTACTAATAATAAAAATGAGTATTTGTTTTTCTACAGGCCAGACCTACAAGTGCCGAATTCGACGCATATATGCTTTGGAGGGTAGAAATGTGTACCACTGAGCGATTTTTTTTACTTAAAAAATTGGCTCCGTGGTAAACATTTTGATAGATTTTAAAAATCTTAATTAATTAAAAATGCAACTGGTTTTTAAATTTTTCTGCGATAATTACCGAAAATATTATTCCACAAAAATAAAATTTACACTGTTTTACTAATTAAGAATCGTCTTAAAAAAAATTTTAAAACGTTTTTCAACCGATTTTCAACAACAGACTACATTATTGCCTTGAAATTCAAACGGTTTTCATTGTTTAATTAAATATTTAATCGCGGGTTTTTTTTTTTCCTTCCAAATCGTTGAAGACCAAATGAGAACTATATTTACCTTTTTATTATCTCTATGCTACTATGGGCGTGTCTTCTTGAGAAAGATTTGCATACAAAATAAATAGAATTTAACTAAGATTATTAAAATAGCAAGGCTTTAATGTCAGACAATTTAGTGGAATCATGGACATGAAATTATATTTAAACGGTTTGTTTGAAATGAAATAAAATCAATATTATCGACGAAATAGGAGATTGCCTGTGATACTAAAGAACAGAGAGAATAAAAGAACTTGTAGCCCCACAATTGATACTATTTCAGCAATTTTTATTTCATATGAAAGTTCATGATTTTATAGATACACATCAATGTCCCCCATAACATATATAATTTATATTAATATATAGCATAGATATATTGCATTATTAATTTATTTAATTTTAATTACATTTTATTTTCTGCCTTATTTTTTATTCGATTGATTTAAACATACGATACAAGAAATTTCCACATAATTCATTTACAATCATTGCATTGATTTCGAAATAATAATAATTAAATAAATGTATACTTACTTATTTCATACTTCAGTCAAGTATGTTACTTATTATTGAAATATTATTCATTGAGTAAATGTACATTTTTCCTTTTTTTATATTTCAATCATAAGGGACATGTTTTCAATTTGAACAATAGAAACCGTAGAATAAAAAAATAATCAAAGCGTAAGCATATACTTTTAAGTAATTAAAATTAGAAACAGAAAAATTCTAATTTTGCAATAATTTTGTTGCCGAATGGAGAAATCTAATGTGCTAGATTTAAAAAGGTAAAAGTTGTTATGCTATTTGTTTTGAAAATACGAAGATGAAAATATTTATTTGTTTAGATGCGAAAAGCTCCCGTACCACTGGAACTTAAAAGCAATTAAAATACAGTTTCTTAAAAAATGAAATAATACTAAATATAAAATATAGTTATAAAAATAATTTTTTAAAAATTAATTTTGTAAAAAAATTTTAGTTATACTGACATTTACATATTTTTGCCAAACGATATTTTTTATTTTGATTTGCGAATGATTATTCTTTCAATATTTGCTCATAAGTGTAGTTTTTTTCTTCATAATCTATATCGTTTCACTGTTCTTTTGCAGTGATACCCAGGTGGACTTGCGATTCCAGTCAACCTCCGGTGTGCCCAATTTGCGGTAAAACTTTATCGCTGCAAGATTTAAACGATCATTATCATTTAGAGTTAGACAGGCTTAATGATCTTATGAGGTAATATTTTTTTTGACATTTTTATATTCCAGAAAAATACAACTAATTTAACGGATTTTGATCTTTTTAAAACAAGATTGACTTAAAGAAACGCATAAATATTTTATTTTATTCCGGTGTAAAATTCCGAAAATATTTAATCAAATACAATACGTTTCGTTAGTCCGATATTAAGAATGTTCTGGTAAATTTTGAATAACGGGAATAATATCAGAATAATCGGAATACTAGATTTAAAAGAACAGAAATCAGTGGCCAAGGTTTTGTTAAAATGGAGTCGAATTCACATGAAAGTGACGTTAAATGGCAAACGTAATGGCGGCTGTCATCTAAACATGTGACAAATTTTGAGCTCGAGTCAGACATCAAAATCTTATATCTACGGTACAGTTTTCCAATGTTTATATAAGAGCCTTGTTTATATAAAAAGCTTTAGTGTTCAGCTTTTGGTTATAATTTCGTAAAGAAGAAAAACACCTCTTAAATACAAACGTTTAATGTTTTTTATCTAATTAATAATCATGAGCTAATTAAAACATGGATTGTCAAACTTCGACTAATCTTACCTCATACTGTGTTATATTAATCATGGATTTTTACAATCTATGAGCATGGAATTTATTAACTTTAATAAATAATCTATTGGATAGTTTTAATAAAATAAAGAAACGTTTTATGAATTAAAAATTGTCAAACTAATTGAAATTAGATATTTTAATAAAAGGAATATTTTTTTTACAGGCTGGCGTGATGATACGAAATAAATTAGAATGCATATAAGAGTTAATAAAAACAAAAAGAACTGAATTTCAAACATACGAACTAGAATGATGCTAGAATTATACAATAAAAGCTTCAAATTATTTTCTTTTGCAAGCAAAAATTATACAATAAGCAATAGAAAGATTCTAAATTGTCCACTGCTGCGAATCGAAATGTGTCCGTTTGTAGAACTCCTTCAAACGAACCTCCTTCAATTTCTTAAAACAAATTATTTGTAATGGAATAATTCATTTTGGCAAATTACAGCATTGGAATTTTTCTATAAAATTATGCGAATTAAATTATATCTCAAAATATGTACTTTGCAAATGATTTTAATTCAGTAATGGAATGCGATTAAGTTATATGAATGTAATGAGCAATTTCATTATAGAGTGGGGCTTGGCCAATTCGAATGTTTTTAAATCGGGTACTTTGTTAATTGAATTTTTTTTCTCTGCGTTTTCGATTTC
Source organism: Argiope aurantia (assembly GCA_026543865.1). Lineage (NCBI taxonomy): Eukaryota > Metazoa > Arthropoda > Arachnida > Araneae > Araneidae > Argiope > Argiope aurantia. Next base: position 98,061 of record JAPMOR010056992.1, on the reverse strand, counting down.
TATAAACATACTATAATATATTTCTTATACATTTCTTATAAATATACTATATGCTTATAAACATTATAAATTCTTTATAATTCGAATTATTTTTGGTTAATTTGAAGACAGAAATAAAAATTGCTATTTATCAATTGTTTTGGGATCTATGAATTTTAATTGCCTTTGATTGTATATGAAGTTTTTCACTGACTTGAGGTATTTATTTCTGTACACTGTATTTAGTGAAAAAAAATAATATTTCTTTTCTTTTCAAATCTTTGATCTCGTTAGATGTAAGTTGTACTTTTTATTTTGAATTTTTATTGTACAATTATTGTTCACAAAATACAGAATATTGTTGGTTTATTAAAATCGCCATTAAAAGAATCACCATTACTACTTTTTACTTCATATTATTAATATGTTTTAAAATTAGCATTATATTATATCCCATTGTTTTAAGGCTTAGTTGTTATGTATTATTTGTTAAAGTTAATAATATTTAAAATAAATAAACGCAGGTCTGTTTCTTTAAATTTTAAATCTATATTTCTTCCTAATTAGGAAAAAGGAATGGTTACTTGAAAATAGTCCCGATCAGGTAAGTCGATATTTATTGTTGTGTGAAATAACTTAATTAGGATATTTTTAATACTTAAATTATATATAATTAGATATTTTGAAAGAACGAAGAATGTTCAACTTAAACGAAGGATTGATTGCGAAGGTCATGAGCGAAAGTATTTGATGAATTAATATTTTTCGAATTTTCAATACTGTCTGACTTAAGAGAAAAAAAGAATAATTATGATTTTTTGCTTCGGTTGAAAAGTATTCGGAAGTCGCAAAACATGAAATGTCCCGCTTGCACTGTGAGTTGATTACTTTATTTATGTATTTTTAGAATATCTGAAAAAATAATTAGTATACGACACATTCACATTTTTAACTATGTAATTTAATTATAATTAATAATAGATGTTTTAAAAATTGATGAAATTCGGAAATTTAGTTTAAAAAAAAGTTGGATAGGTGATTTTTTTCCTCTTTTCATAAACTGAAAAAATTATTAAAAAAAAATTGTAAAGGCGATTGCAATTTCTTACGAACAAACATGGGACCTCTTGTTCTATGTTTCGAACTCACTTCATCGCTTTATTTATTATTTTTTCTTTAAATATTTCAGTTCAATAAAGGCATGTAAATGTCGAAATAATAATTAAAAAAAAATAGTAAGAGTGCCTGTAATGTTCTATAAGGATAACGGAGATGTAATATAGTTTGTTTATTGGCGTAGCCACAGGAGGAGGAGGGGGAGCAGAGGGCAAATCCTAAGAGGGCGTTGTGGAGATTAAATGTTAAGTCCCGTTCCCATTGTCCGTTTCTTTTACGGATATGGTGCTATATATTTGCCATCTGACTCATTGTAGGACCACTCACCCTTGCAGACGTCGATCGGGAGCTTCTCGCAAACTGTTGGTAAAATGAACAGACATCAAAGAGCCCCGGATAACCACAAATGAGAAGAAGGGGGGATGCACCAGAATCAAGGTGTATACGAGTCATGGGAACGGGGCTTTAGTATGCTGCAGTTACTTGTAAAAGCTAAATAAGGGGAAAGGGTGGGGGGGGGATAATACCATGCTTCAGCGCCATTCAAATTTGTTCATCATTTGTTCACACTAATAATAATGAATAATAATGGAAGAAAAAATCGACACGCTCAGAGAATTATTTATTTATTCTCCCTAGGCACTGTGCTCTGTTGAACAGGTGACAAAACATAAAGTACCTCAGGGATTACTTATCCTCCCTACGCTATTAAATTCTGGTGCGTTATCAGGGTGACAAAATTATGTACCCTTGATATCATTTAAACTTATTAGACCACTAATCATGACTATGGAAGAAAGAAAAAAAAATTATACAAGGATTATTTATCCTTGCTACGTCATTGAATCGCAATTTCAGGAACAGCAAGATGCTTAGTTTGATGCAAGTACTTAGCAAGATGCTTAGATGCAAAGTTTAAACCATGCCCCAGGCTTGATGTAAACATGTTACACCATGGATGATGACCATGACAGAAAAATCTACGTTTTAGGAAACCGTTTATCCTTCCAACGCCACTGAATCAGTTAAATCATAATGCATTCCCCAAAATATTATATGTGTTTCTTAAGAAGAAATGGCACTGTTTAAGTAGCATTTTATAAATAATTGTTTATATGTTGGCGTTAGAATCTGATTAATTTTTCTGCATGGGACTGATCATTGTTAAAAAATTCTTTCAGATGTCAGATCTGAGACTTCCTCCTTATCACGATGTAGAGAAAAAATGCCCGGAATTTCGAAAAGAGGTAAACCAGAAGAAATTAATTCTTAATAGAAATATATTATATATATAATAAATAATATATGCACTTTTGTTAATTGATAATTTTAGCTCTAAATTACAAATCAATGAAAATTGAATTAAAACATTTCATTTTATTGCAGACTTACTTAAGGGTGAAAGCCAACAGAATGAGCAGGCTAGGAGGTCGGTATCGTATAAATAGATGTATTATATATTTAAAAATGAATAATATATATATATGGATGCGAATTTTAATGATGGAAATATTTTCTTTTCCCATAATTTAAGGTGGTGGACAGCGAGCGAAGAGGCAATGTTATGAAGAAGCCAAGCAACCATGGAAACATCACCGAGTCAGTCAATTATGTAGTCCAAAAGTATGATAATACTTTTTTATATTTTTCTGATATGTTTCAGATTTAAGATGGAATTTTGAGATTAATTTTCCCACTTTCTGATGTGATACTCCTGGGCATTAAACATCATTTTAATGTTTTCAAAAATTAATTATCAGTTTCTTAATTAAAATTCATTAATTATTCCATAAAAAAGAATTTGAAAAAAATTAATTTCAAAATTCATAATTTTGATATGTAGAAATCTTGAATAAATCATAAATCAAAAATTAAAAAATAATAATAAATAGGAAAAGAAACTAACTAAGCAAATTCTATTTTTTAAACTGGTTATTAAATTTCTGTTTGAAGCAATTGTTCGTTTTTAACTACATTAGCAAAGAAGCAACAAAATGTTGAGGTACAGAAATTATTCACTGAAAACAAAAAACAACCATGCGAGTTGCAACAAAGATTTTAAAATGTCATATGTAAAACTTTATTCTTTAAAAAAAATCAATTCTACATAATTATTTTTCAAGCTAACGTAAATTAAGTAATAATTAAACGATTCTCATGTAAACTAGAAAAAATTTCAGTTACTACTGCTAAATGTAAAAAACATTTTTCTGATTTCAAATATTTTTCATGTATAAAAAATATCAATTCTTGGTGCTAAATTCAAAATAAAATTTTCAAGTTTTAAATACTTGGAAAATAAGTTTTCTGCTTTTTTCAGTTCTTTGAATAAATATTTTATAGCATAGAAGGAATTATTTGAATGAAAAAAAGAAAAGAAAAAAGAAACTAGCACTAAAGCGATTTTGTTTTGAAATTAAAATTCAAGTGAAATGAACTCGGTATATTAAAATGCTGCTAATACTTTACTTCTAGCTAGGATGAATGAAAATTCACCCTTTTCATTTGAGTGCAAATAGGATTTTGCGTTAAAAAATGATATTTGCTTTGAACCTGTTTGAAAGTCTTTTATAAATGCACCTGGCAATATAGGACTTGTTCATTGCATACATGTTGATGTATTTGTTCAAGAGAATAAGATTTTAATTTTTTTTAATGATGGTCTTAAAAATTATTCATATTAGTGGTCTACATAGATTTTCATTTTTTGTATTTCAGCAAGAACATATTGAAGAATCTTCGACGCAATCCAGTCATCAATCCATGCTCATGCTAGAGTTGACAGGTGATTTTTTTTTCTTTTGTGTGTTTATAAATAACCCTAAAAATATCATTATACTCATATTAAAAGGTATAACCCTAAGTCTCTACAGAGACTCTTACGTAACGCAAATTTCGGGGGCTGTTTCCGCCCCACAAACTCTAAAACCAGACTTTTTAATTAAATTATCTGTTTTTAAGTAATTAATATTGAATTATTTTTTGTTTAATATTTATTTAAGCTGCTTTTAAGAGATATTTACTATGAGTAACTGACTAATCCCACTTGTAAAAAATGCTGTGACCATCCAGCTTCAACGGATCATATTCTGGGTTGCATCGGACTTTCTAAGAGAGACTTAACATCCGAACCCCTTATTATTATAAATTTCTTGACGGTCAACAACCTACTGGAGTTGCTAAAAGATCTGACACATGTCAAATCTTTTGAGGATAGGCTACAGTAACATCACTAACTGAATTTTTTTTTAAAGTTTAATTTAGATAAATTTGGTTTCTGCAACTGTGGATTGGAAATTAAATGGATTAAATTTAAAAATAATTTTCAAAATTAAAAAAAAACTTTTTTAATAGATTTTCAATGTTCAAATGTAGTTTGCCTGTGTGTTGACTTGTGAATCAGTAAGCCAATTCCAAAAGAGAGAGAGAGAGAGAGAGAGAGAGAGAGAGAGAGAGAGAGAGAGAGAGAGAGTAGACAAGAAAACGCGGTGGTCTGTAAAAGAATTCAGAAATATGAAACAACCCTAAGAATAATATCCAAAGTTTAAACATTTCTTAATTTTAATTTGAATAATTTCGACAGCATGGGACTTATAAATCAAAGGAATAAAATGTATAATTAGTTAATCTAAATACACCACAAAAAATATACATATCAGGGTTCCTAGGCAGTTGCTTAATTTGCATATCTGATAATCCGGCCTCGCTTAGTAAACCAGAGAGTATTACCTCAGTTGTCCACAACATCTACCTCGAGCAAAAACTTGTTGGCATTAAAAAAAAAAAAAATACGAAGCAGAGTGTGTTGCGAGAAATTTGAACCATCATTATTTATTTGCAATATTAAACTTAACTTCCGATTTCATGTCTTGTGTAAGTACTTGACCCCTTACCCAAAACCGCTTCCTTGAAATAAATTTTTTATCTATTAAAAAGTATGAAACAAATTAATTTGTGACTTCTGTTTCTTGCCAAGACATTGCGATCTTCAACCGTTGAATCTGCAAGCAAACTCCACAACCGAATAACTCTTCAAACAGCGAAAATACTCCATAATATCCCCGACAGAAGATCTATCGGTTAATAATACTAACCCATAAAACACGGAAATGTTGCATTAAACGTCCACTCTCGTGCCGAAGGAGGAACTTTTCATTTCATCCCCCCTTCCCCGTCCCTTTCCGGGGGACAGCGATGCCACATGCCGGGGAATAATTTCATAACCGAAAAATGTCCACATTTGTTTTGGCGGGCGAGGGCCCGTCGCTAAACGTTTTCCATTTTTGCCGCTTCGCTGTGCAACGTCCGGATACGAATGCGCTGCCGTGATTCGCCTCTTGTAAAAATTGCGCCGAGCTCTCTCTCTTTTCGGTGTCTCTTTCTCCCCCTCTTTCGCTCTCGCGCATCCATGGCGCTGTAAAAGACAAAGCTTAGCCAAGCGGAGGGAAGAGGATATTAAACTGTGGCCCGAGGATTTGGCGAAGAGTTGCTCCATTTGGCTCATTCACAGAAAAGATAGCAGAAACATTCCAGCTTTTAAGTGCTTTTTCCTGTCCTCTCGACTTATTAAAAAGTTATGTTTCAAAATCAGGCATAAGTTTATTCAGTGCTTTAATATCTTCATTTATCTGATTTCATTGTGCCGTTATTTCATTAAATTATTTAAATTATTAAAACTGAATTAAATTAAAAGCTTTTAAAGCTTAATTTTTTTAACTATTAATTATAACGCAGACAAAAAAGATAAAAAAATGACATGAACCGTATTTGTATTGTAGTTTGATAAAGTTTTAGGTTTAATTCGTCTTTCTTTCACTTACTTCCCTTAATGTTAGAGAAGCGATATTGTGAACACACATGAAAAAAATATATTTATTATCATAGCAAAGTGGGTGAATATAAACCCAGTAACTAAAACAAATATTGTTGTAAAATGTGCATAATTTTTTTAAGAATTTATTAAAATAGAGAAAAAATATATAAAATATCGCTTTTCGAACTATAAAGAGGAGCAAAAATGGTTTTTGAGCAATAATATATTCCGTAGTTAGTGAAACACACACACACACATTTTAAAACTGATTATTTTTTAATTAAAAATCTACTTACCGTTTTGAAAACCCCTTCCTCAGCGCATATCTACTGTACAAGAAACAAGCTACATTCCAGATTTTTAGTTGTTCTAAATCTGATGATCCATTCTGTAGCAAATGATTGTTACAATTAAAAGAAAAGATGTTACAATTTAGAAATAATTTTTCAACTTATAACAGACATTTCATGTTAAAAATAAAATAGCAAACTTTACTACATGGATCAATTCAAAGTTTACTAAAAGGATCAATTCATGCTCATATGATACATGTCAATTATGTTTGCGCGCATGCATGGAATTCAATTAAGCATCTTGTAGGGAAAAAAAGCGACCTGAGAACAGATGCCAGTAAACACGTACAGTTATGATTGTCATGTCGTGATTCACATAATCATAGGAATCAAATTCATTGTGAAACATAAAGGTAAGATGAAGTTAAACCAACTTAACTCGGAAATTACAGCAAACTATTTCGTAGAGTTTTCTAATGTAGGAAGGAATTAAAAAAGGCCACTATACAAAAAAAAAAAAAAAAGAGAGAAAAGAAGAGAGAGAAAAGAAAAGAAATTCAACAGTAAACACTTTGATATAAAAAAATCTCATAATGCAATTTTGGTTTAAAAAGATAATATTAAACATGAAAATCGAAAAGTTATTTTTTTCTTCAAATTGCTGATTCATTCGAATCGCGTATATAATATAATACTGCAACTAAACTGGTCATATAACGACTATAGCAAAAGATAAAAAGGCATTAATTGAATACCGTATGATTCGAAAAGGGAAACTTTTTATTCTTTATTTTATCTAGGTACTAAATATCACTGATCTAAAATGTGTTCACTCATATCTATTCAACTATGTCATAAAATTAAAATATTTGACAGAACTAAAATGTATACTTTATCGAATCCCCGAAAATGGTTCTCCTATCTGATAATTTTTTCGATATAGATGTACTGATATAGTTATTCAATGTAAATTAAATAAATGTGAAAGGAAATTTTAAATTGTTTTAAAATATTTTAATAATTATTATTTATTGATTTTATATTCTAGATATTCTAAAAATATGTGTGGATCTAAATTCAAAACAATCAAGGATTATGCAAATTCATATTTTATGCATCAAAAATTATCTCCAAAAGCTTGATTAAATGACTGCCGGTGTAAAAACAAAAGTAGAAACTGAGGGGGAAGATCTATTGCCGGCTACTAATACATTAGCCGTATTCACTGGCCACGGCCCAATCATACCGCAGGAGGTATGTTCAGTCGTCGGAATGAGGTAGCTTGTGATCCCTCAACATTGTTATAGCCACTAGAGAATCAAGAATTTATTCGATAGTACAACAGGAGGATTGGTCCATACTTATAGATCAATAAGTATATATTTGATGCAAAGTAGAAAACGCTTTCAAAAATTCCTATTTAATGTACTATTCGTTTATTTCATTAGTTGGCATAAAGTACACTGGCATTTTTATTTCGGAAGAAGCAGACATGTACTAAAATAAATTTCGCTATTTTTTCAATCTGAATAACTAATCACAGCAAATTTCATGAAATTTCTTTTAGCAAAGTAAGCATTTTTTGGGGGGCTGGGGGGGGGGGGATTAGAGAGTGATGGGCTTCTCAAGAAGAAGAGTATTTTTCTGGTGTTCTCTTTTTTTCCTTTCAGTTATTTTTTTCTGGTGATGATTTTTAACTTGTGTTTTAATTATCCTAATATATTTTGATTCGAGAGCTCTAATGTTTCAATACATTGTTTGATTAAAAAAAATTTTTTTTCATTATTTTCTGCTTCACCTCTATTTTACTGAATTTTAAGCTGACTGGAGCATGCACAAAGACGCCAAGGGTGTTCGGACCTGAAAATAGATATTACTCTCTTATTCAAATTCGCTTATATAAATTTTGATACTTTGTAATCAATAACATTACAAAGTATCACAATTTATAAACAATTATTTAAATTTTGAGTTCAAAACTGAATATACGTTTATTTATTTGAATTCCACACCCTTTATTTATTTGTTAAAATTCCATACCATTTAACAGAATTAATTTTAAAAATGGCGCAATTATATATATAGAAGGTATAGAATATATAGAAGAATATATACAGAAGAATTAACTGCATAACTTAAAAAAAAAATTCTGTTAGATTGATTTAATATTTTTCCGCCATAACTTTAGATAATATTATTGCTCAACATTTATTTTTATATAATCTTAAAATTTCAATAATTAAATTTTCATTAGCATAATTTCTAAACGACTAAATCTTCGATTTCAATTCATTTTTAAAAATTAATAAACGCAGTTGATAGCAATGCCTTTATTCCTGTTAAGACTATTTTACTGTTTAATCGCATCTTTCACTCGTACGCTTTTGCTAATGTTAGACTCAAGTTTTCTTTTTTCGGACATTTTTATGTTTGCTTTAATTTTTCAGTACATTTTAATATATGAACACAATAACTTACCTTTAAATACTATCGTTGCTTCTTTTACTATTTTCCTTAATTTTATCACAAATTTTAGTGTTTAGTTTGATATATCTTATGTATTTTCATGATTTTTTCTTTCCTAGAGTGCAATGAATAAGAATCTTATCTAACTTAATAAGTTTATCAGTATTTATTGAATTACTACATTTTTTTTTATCAGACCAGCTTTATTTTTTAACACGTAGACAGACATTTCCATCTCGCTTTGACGAATTGCAGATTTTTTTAAAAGCTTCATAGTATCTGTGAATCTAGCCCACTCCCCCCCCTGCTAATCAATTACTTGATTGAATATTTGCTTAAATTATTTGAATAGCATGGCCCCTAAAGGTTGTTTGCAAAATCTGTGTGAAATCAATAATACTTCCACAATAAATAAAAAATAATAAATAAAACGTGTGACAATACTTTAAAAAAATGCAATTATTTTTATGCATTTTGGTATTCGGTTAAATGCACGTACATCTTGCTTCAGTAAAAATTATTTTTTTTAAAAATGTATCCAAATTTTGTAATTATTGGATTTTTTTATTTTAACCAGCAATTAATATTAATAGATATACGTATTTTAAATAATAAATAGAATAAGTATAAATTAGTACAAATGCTAAGAACAAGAACTTTTTTATGTTTTCTTCTCTTAAAACTGACATTTTCTTAAATTTAAGATTAATCTTTTTAAATTGCTAGTACCAACGAAGAGATTTCCTATTTCATTTTTGACCAAATATATGTTTCAAATTTTAAGAGTGGGTACACTGAGTAAACTTTATATATATAACAAACGTTGAGGATAAGAATGATTATTTATCCGAAATATTTGATAATAATATGACAAAAATATACATTTTTTTAAATTTAAATTAATAACCTTAAAGCTGTCTTAATGTTTCCATTTTTACGAAGCATAAATATTAATAAATAATGGAATTAATTATCATATTTTTTTCTCCGCTTTTAATAACAAACTCCAAGAATAAATAATTCTTAACTATTTCTTACTAAAACTTTCAACGCTTATCAGCGTCAAAGTTCATTTCAAATTTTGGACAGAAAGAAAATGTGTTCGATATAAGACGCATAAAAATGTAGACTCCGCATAAATAAAAGGGGGAAAAAAATGCCTGCATAAAGTTTCAATGAACAAAAGCAAAGCGCTTCCGAGAAGTCCTGTTGGCGGTTCCCAAAAACACTCCGTCCTCCACTTGGCTAAAAATCCCCACAAAATCCCAGCAACCCTTCTCGTCGGTTGGTTGTGACAAGGTACAAATCAACGCAGCAGCAATATCGTGATACCAGGGATGATACCCACCGCCCCCCAACCACCCACTCAAACATTTATTGCCCCCAGTGTCTTAGCCGCGTAACAAAAGGGAAGGGGGGATGCAGCAGAGTCTGAACATTCCATTCCGGGCAGGCAACTTTTGCCCCGTTTTGCCCGAGTAATTTATGAGAATTTATTTGAGTCGATGGTTCGTTGAAAAGATGCCACTCAAAGTCTGCCTTTGAAGCGCTCCGTTATGTCCAAACAGGCAGAACAGTGGCAGTGGCGTTGAGAGGGGGGGGGGTCGCCCAGTTGGAAATCAAAGTGAGAAAATTACCGCTTCGGGCTTAATTTCGCCCCTGGTTTTGGTCCCTGTGTTAAAAGGGATTTAATTAGCGAAGACTTGGCATAATCGTAATCGTTTTGAGGGTGAGTGGGATGGTCGGTTAGTACAGCTTCCGGCAAGTGTTGTCCGGAAATTCTTCCGGGGGCGATGGATAGTTGGATCGGGGTCTTTGGGGTTATTTACGTGTTTACGATAATAATAGATGGATTGAATTGTTTGTACTGGCTCTCAGAAAAGGGCTATAGTTGCTGACAGTTTATTTGTTGTTATATTAAAATTTTTTATTTTTCTGCTATTTGTATTTTTTACTTTATGTTTTAGATTTTACAATTTCGATTTATATGTATGCGTAGTTTATATAGAATATGTAAATGCGAATTTATATTCTTGAGCAATTATATAAACGTTTTTTTTTTTTTTTTTTTGCCAGAAAAACAATATTGAGAGCTTACAATTAGAATCAACAGATCATAATTTATGATTTTTTTCTTAATAGTAGAATTTCTAAAAACCTCAGAACTTATTTTCAAACTAAAAAGAACGATGTAAAACCCATTCTTTGCTATTTGCTATGAATCAATATGCAAGCTTTGAGAAATGTTATATTTTCTATTAACTAATTCATGCAAATCAAATGTGACAACACACTTACAGGATTGTTCGACGTGTTCTTAAAAAAGTTTCTGAAATAAAAATTAATTTGTCTCAGCAAATTTTTTATCTTTCTCATTCATCTTTAGAAACGCGTTCACATCCGCCTTTTGAATCTCTTGATTCACTATTCAGAAACAAGAAATACGAAACAATTGATACGAAATTTTTTGAACTATTCTATGTTTTAAGAAGAGCATATTTCATAAAATTCATCATTCAAATACTAGGCTGGGAGGGAATTGCAAGCACGCCGATTTTTTAAAAAAAAGACTATTTTTCTTTGTTGCCAAATAAGTAAGGTAATAAAAAAATGCAAATTCTGTGGATGATAAAATATTAGGACATGTGTAGTTGCACATGTTCCTTCCCTTAGTTAATAAAATATTATTTAAACCAATCATTTACTTCAATAATATTGAGAACAAACATAGATGCCGGGCAGTCTGGAGTTATAGCAGATAAATAAAATTAATAAAATATATAAAAATTAGCCTGGAATCATGTTAAGGGGTTTTTGTTATTAACATGTTAAAAATGTGCCTAAATATGAAACTAAATTTTTCATTTTATTATAAAATATTCATAATGTAGACTGCCTAGGGCCACAAAATATTCAAATCAGCGCATTGATAGTAAATCGCTGCATCCGGCTTTTAAAAATTTCCTACTTTTCCTACTAAGGGTTCCTACTTTTTCCCTTTTTTTTTTTCTTTTAATTTTCAAGAGCAAGAAGGTTGGTAAACTTTTATTTCGATTATTTAGATTGCATTAAGAATCTAACATGCCCATTGAAACCCCTTTTTTTAAAATTACTTCTACGTTTAACTAAGTTTTAATGCGAATTACTGAAACCAATTCTTTTGAAGTAAAGACTTATCTTAACTAAAATATCTTATTTCAATTTGTTGCAATGTTTTTTTATTTGTGTAGAGATTAAAATTAGGGAAGATTAGAAAAGTTATTAAGCTAATTAAGAAAGATTAGAATAATAAATAGAAAGATTAATTAAGAAAGATTAGAAGAAAAAACTAATAAAGAAAGATTAGAGCCTAATTTTTAAAGATTAAATCGAATTCACCTTTTAAAAAAGTCAAAAGTTGAAAAAAACAGAGAAATCGAGGTAAATTAAGAACATATCTTCAATCGTGAACAAATATTTTAAAATCGGGTTTGTTATAGCTCATCCTGAATGTCTGGTCACTTTAAACATCAAGTAAAAGTTGAGAATGAAAATCCCTTTTTTTTTTTCTTTTTGTCCTTCAACTTTTTAAATAAACTTGTAATATCCTGTCAATCTTTTTCGTTATGAATTTTTTGACTACAAATTTAATATAAGATGTAACTTAAGATAAATCGAATACATTCAGTCTTTGGGTCGGGGTAGATAGATAGTATTCGAGATGGTTTCAGCTATTCTGGAAAGTTGGCCTTTCCATTTTAACCTGCTGACCTCACTTGATTGTTCTTCAAGTTGATTCATTTAAGCAATCTATTCCTTTTTGTCGCCATAAAAATAAACCTCAGTCTTATAAAAATGAAATAAAAATCTTGGCTGATTAAACGCAACATACATAAAAAAAATTAAAAAAGGGTAACAATAGCATTTGAAACCATAGCGGCCTTATTGGCTTGAAATCTCCAGCAACATAACTGAAGACTACAACAGCAACCGCGAGGCCAACAGAGACGAATCCCTGGTTCCGTCTAAGTGTCACGTGTCTACCTAATAATGATGCCCTTCAATTAACCAAGCAAATATGCTCTTAAAAGTCAGCCTTCGTGATATTCCACATGCGACTCTTAGTTCGAGCCGATATCAGTGAAGACGGAATGTAGAATACACGACTACTTATGTGAATTTTGTTTGGTTTACTGTGAATAAAATTTCACTAAATATGAACCGCCATTAAATTAAATGAATTCATCTAGATTGCTTTTATACACTTGCACTTGAAATCAATCACATTTAACAGAAAAACGCAATGGGATATGAAATTTAATTTTGGTCCGTAAAACCCTTGCAGCTATACAACAACAAAAGCCAAAACCTCTCCCCGCCACACTAAATTAACTGCTCACCTCCCCGACATCCAAAAGGGGTAAGTACCATGAATAAATTCACGATCGTGTCCAGTTCACCCTTCCACCCCTTATCCGACAAGGAAGGTGGTTTAATTAAACGTCCTACACGCGTTACATAAACTCCAACTCGACCCTCATCAGTCCTTTAAGATGCAAAGTAACACCTCTTAACATCTCTCCGGCCACTCTACATTCCTGCAGAGTCGTTAAACTTGGGCCAATATAAAAAATTCCTAAACTGGAATTCAGGGAGCGTTTTCTTTTGTTTTATTTTTCACCTTTTCCGCTTAGCGCGGGAGTAAAAATGATTTCGTAAAATTTAGGATCCGCTCCTCCAGAATTGCTGCATACCTTTTTCTTAGTTTTGGAGCGCATTTCTCAGTGTTCTTGTCTCTGCTTTTTTTTTTTTTTTCCATTATCTGTTAGGGAGATTGGAGAGTGAGTTTTCTTCTTGGTAAGTTAGCGAGAAGTTGGTTAAGGGTTGCCGTGGTGGAAATTATTTAGTCATAAGTGGATCTGAAAGTTCGCCAAAGTCGAGTCAATATTGTGAAATCTTATTTAAAAAAAATCTTGGTTATATTTTTTTAAAGAATATTATTTCGAAATGTCATAAATAATGTAATTTCAAAGGAAGAAAAGTTTCATTGATAAGTACAACGAAATGTGTAGATTATATCTATATTATCTTTCATTTAAGGGTCTGGAGACTGCAGTTCTAAATAATGTCAAAGGAAAAAAAAGTGATTTCGAGAGAATATGGAAATTATGATTTTCGGCCATGTTCGGGAACATTAGAGAGAAAATATACCTGAAAATCATGTTCTTGTCATTACAAACATTTTTATAAGAAGAAAATTAATTTCTCACATGCATCAAGAATTTCATAATGATTTTCCAAATTCATTGCATAGCGAAATTTCTAGGGCATTGTTTCTTAAAATATAAGAAATATACTATAATTCTCAAAATAAATGTATCAAATTTTTTCTGTACTTACAAAAATAGATAAATTAAGTAATAAAAATGACAAAACAAAAATAATGTTAAAAAAATAAGAGAAAGAAAGATGTTCGCAACAATACAAAGATTATTCGCAATCTTGAACCTCAGTTTTAATTTTTTAAAAATGATTTAATTTTAATTATCAGGGCATTCTAGTAGGCCTGGTGGTTTAATTCGTCGGAACAAATATCCTTTCGCTGGTGTGGAGGGGAAATTTGGAGAGCAAAGTGCCAGTTTAGATGTTGCCCATCATTTGACCGAGGTTCAAAATTATTTCCCAAAGTAGTGTTTTAAAATCGAATATTAACATGGCAAATTAAACTGAAACAGAGCACTCTAGAAGAAAACTAAACCCAAATAGCAGCGGATTTCAAAACTTCGTAGCATGACTGTCCAAGATGAACTATATGGAGGATGGGCAGATAACTCATAGTAGAAACATAATCATATAGTAATCCAGTTATAGTCTTTATGTATATCAATTATGAACAGTAAACTGTATAAGAGTTGAACGAGTACTAACATTACGATGAACATCCAAATATCGATTAAATTGATATGTGTGAAAGAAAGAAAAAAGGATCCTACAAAAAGTGGCCATTTTACCATATTTATCTTCCCTCTCTCTCTTTACTTTTTAATCATAAGTTTTTAGTACATTGAAATATATATCAATGAGATCTGCTGATCTTGACCTAACTTTTTTTCTCCATTCCTTTCCTATACTGTTTGTTTCCCATCTGCCCGAGATCATTTGTATTTAAGGCCAGATTATCAAACAAAAAGAGGCAACTTTTGAGAGGAGCAAGGTGACTGATTTTTTTTCGTTAAGAAGCTTTCAAATTTCAAAATCTTTTCCTTGGGATTTTTCCCCTTTCAGGTTTTTAAATTCCTTTACACTAGGATCCAATTTCTTTCATTGTTGTTTAAATCACGCCCAAGTTGATAGTCCTGACAAATATTTAATTTAAAGTTCTTAAATTTTCTTTTTACAATTTTATTCAAAATTACTAAGATTTTAAATGTGACTAGCAACTTGAATGGGTTTTTTTTTATTTCAGTTATTCAAAAATTGCTTATATCATTTGATTTAATGTCTATTTCATGTCTTTATGTTATACTAAATTAAAATATTTGGTTCTGGAAGTAGGGGAGTAGAAATGCGGCTGAAGGGAGGTAAAATTTAGGGGACCTACTAAACAGCTCTGCCGATATGACGAACATCTTGAACATCCTATTTCTTGTGATATAAATTAAACGAGACGCATGAATCTATAATATCACCATACTATTACCATGTATAATTGCTACATATCATCTAAAATTTTTCAAATTATTCTGATTTATTTGTGCTAAAGAAAGAAATTCGGAAGAGAGAAGCGTTGGTCACTAGTTTTGTACCCAACACCTCAAAAGTATAAAACGGGTTAAAGAGGTACAATTCCCATTTCCTGTAAAGCGAAAAGTTCTCTATCATTGTAACCCCTTTTGACTCTCATTTCTGGGTGGGAGTGCCACGCAAGTGAAAAGGAACTAAACTCCCTTTATAACGCCGCTCTTTTATGGCACAAAGCACTTGTTTTTCGCGCCCGAGATGATTTGGGCGCCAACTTCCTCCCAGTGATTAGGAAGAATTCAATATAACGGCTGGCGTAAAACGGCCGATTACGGGTTTTAAATATTTCCCTCTCACTTTATTACGTCACTTAAAGAGATAAGCAATTGAAAAGTATCGCGGCGAATTCTCTCTCTTTCCTTCCCACCTCGTTTTTTTTTTCTTCTTTTTTCTTTTCTTTCTTTTTTTTCTTTTCTTTTTGTCTCTGCGGGAGGGTGTTTCCATAGCAACGCAAAGTGTGGAATTGCCTTTCTTTTATTTTCATGAAAAGTGAAGTACTTTTTTAGAGCCTTGTGATGATTATCCCTCCAATATATTGTTGACAGATTAATAAGTCTTCATAATTTCGATTTAATTTTATAAATTAGAAATGAATGTTGAATGTTTTTTTTACGTACTAGAATGTTGAATGTTATGCGTTCTAGATATAATTTTATTATTGGAATATTTTTTAAAATTTTATTTTGAAGGTCGGTAATAAAAGAATTTCTGATTTCGGGGCAAATTGAATCATTATAATGTTCATACTTTTGCGAGTCAAGAATTGTAAATGTATGAAGATGAAGTACATTAAAAATTAAAAACATTACGTTTCCTTTCCAAAAATTAAATCGTACAAAACGAAACGGAAAATTTGTAGAATTCCATACGTATAATTCATACAGTTTAAACGTAAACAATCAGTTCCAATGCGAAAATAATATTAATTTTCTTCAAACTATTTTTCGTGAGGTCTCCCCCTCCCTTTACCACCCCATGTAGCGAACAAGATAACTACAAAGAATGGCGAGCTAAATAGATAAAATTGGTTGAACAGTTTGCTACATTAAATGAGGATCCATAAGAAATTATTAATCAAATTCGTCAAAGAGTTGGTAATCTGATGATCTGTATATTCAAAAAGGCAACAACTTAGTTGAAACTTCGTATGTGATTTTATGCCCAAATTGTAACTTTGCATTAGATTTTGATTTCTATTGATTGAAATAAAGGCATCTAAAATTTATTCTCTGTGGTTTCTTTCTTTCTTCTTCTCCCCCCCCCCCTTCAAAACTTTTATATGTGAGATTCAGCTGAGGAACACCACTTGTTTTGCCACATTTCCGTCTGGTCCTGGTTTCGAATTCTTAAAATAATAAAAAATCTGAGCACTCGCTTAGAGTTTTCATGTGGTGTTAAAGAGAGGAGCTAATATTTATTAAGGTGTATGGAAGAATGTTTCGGGAGACAACGTGTGTTGGCATACAGTTTTATTTTCAACTCAAATTTTATTTTATAAATTGCAGTTTTATTTTATTACAATAGTACTTAATTTTACTTTCAATTAAGATGTTATCTTCATGCTTGCTACCTAAAATAGTTTTCCAATAGATAAATATTTTGATAAATCTTTTAAAGTCTGCTTATTATCGACTTTCTTTGGTAAATTTTATATTATGAGATTTAACAATGCTCGTGTCCCATTGTTATCATTATTTTTTACTTCCGAAGATGTCTCGAATTATTTTAAACTTATTTTAATTGAATGAATTTTTCTCCTCTTCTTTCTTAGTGCAACAGTTGGCTCACCGTTCAGAAGCACGAGCAGAAGTTGCAACAGAAAGCTATGGCCCGGAAAAGTATCCTTTCTTCCTCGAATTCTAAGAAAAATTTAAATCGATTATCAGATAGTATAGATTTCAATAAGCATTGAAATTGTGGGAGTTTCTTATAATTAACTCTCAGACTAATTCAATAGATTTTAGTTTCTATTCCACAAAAATTTCTTTAACGTTTTATCAGCAGAAACATATCCCATTACCCTGGACAATTGCAATCAAGCGGAGAAAATTATCATGAAGGTAAGTGTATTGAAACAGAGTTCACACTTTGTTTCCATTAATTTCCTTATAATATTTTCTTAATTCTGAATTCAAGCTTATTGTACGTTACTCATTCGATTCAATATTTTTTTTTCCCAGATCAAAATAAAACAGATATGGCTGATAGTTCATGTAATGGATTTAATAAGTAAGTATTTTTGTCTCCTTCTTTGTTGAAAATCTGATTTTCCTCAATAGCTGCTTAGTTATTTATTTAATGTTTTGCAATACAACTATATAATTTTAAATTTACAATCTAACCTTGTATTCTAGAATTACTACTGCTAATAAAAGATTTGAAGTTTATCCGAACTTCCAGTCCAAAACATCGTGGTATTTTGGTCTTGATTCTTTGCTTAAAAAAAATGGTTTTTGTTATATAGCATTGGTAATTTTCTCACAAAATTATGCAAGCATAATTCAGTAACTAAGGCAATGAAAAGCATTGTTATAAAATAAGCACAAAATATTTTAAAAATTAGTTTAAATTATTTAATGAAAACTATACAGAAATAAAATTAACATAACTGAAAATTTCATTAATTTTAAGTTAGTATAAAAATGGTTTTGTGTATTAAAGTGCTTCGATATTACTTTAAAAAAACACGCTCATATTCCGATTAAATTTTCATTAAATTTTAATTAGAATTACGGAAAGACTTCTTAGAAGCTTATCCTAAGAAGTCCCTGAGAGCCATATTTGTAGATTTAGATCCAATAATCTACCTATCAAAACACTTTGACCGATTTTATAATTTTCAGATAATATGCCAATCAATAGTCGTTATTGATTGGCAAGGCTTAAAATTCGGTAAAAATTTGTTTGTACTTTTTTTGTTTTGTTTTTTAAATTTGTTGATGTGATTTTTTTTTATTTTTTTAAACTAATCTATACTTATAATAAAGCTCAATGTGTGTGTGTGTGTGTGTTGGCGCTCTACAGGCCAGATCATTCAAATTACAGCTACCAAATTTGGCACGTGTATACCTTGGAGGCCGGAAATGTGCACCTGGGGGTTATTTTTTCGAATTTTTAATTAGAATTTTATTTATTTAAAAATTAAGCGAAATTTTGGCGTGTTTCTGCTATAACTTCCGAAAATATTACCGCACAAAAAGGATTTTAACATGAAGTTAAAGATCAAAAATGTATCTTTTAAATGATACCAATGTTTTAATCTTAAAATTAAATTTCTATTTTTAATGAATTTTTAAATAAATATTTTAACTATATTTTTCAACAATTTTTTTCGTACAAAATAAAAAATTAAATTTAAGCTGCACGAGCACGTTTCGCATTCATGGGAAAAAATTAGCTTTTTTCAAAGTGTTGCCATCACATTGATTAAAGCTCCAACTAAAAATAAATTAAATCTTTTTGGAAATGAAATCTGCAAAAATATAACTTTCGGCAAGTGTCTGTAGGAAATGAAACAAATATGAAATATTATTTTTTCTGAAAAATAAATTCAAGAAAAATTATTTTATCATCTTCTAAACTCTTTATATTATTAATCCAATAAATCAGTTTTATTTTAAGGCAAGTTTTGTTTAATATGAACAGGATATCCATTCAAATCAGGGCCACACAGCTAATTTGTAAACCTTTAATAAAACACAGATCTGTTAAAATGGTCTAAATGGAAAATGATTCAATTTTATGTAATTTGATTCAATAAATGCTCTAATAAATAACGAATTTTTGATTTTACATAAAGCTTCTGCTGTGGAAATCACGATTAACAAAATGCTCTTGAAACATTAATATTTTAAATAAAAAGAGTTAATTTCCAATCAACTAAATCAATCACTCAAACTGACTGATTTATGAAAATTTGAATATCACTATTCAATAAAAAAAAGGATAATTTTAGATTTTTCCATCGATCGTTTCAAAGAAAATACGCCAATCAGCGCGCAGGATTTCTCAAGATTAATTGGCTTAAGATTATAAAAATGTTCAGTTTTTCTAAATTTTTAAAATTCAAAACTTCATAAATAAGTCTTAGTTGATCGTGGAAAATAGAAACATTCATTCATTTATTTAAAATTTGGTGTGTCCAGAATATTTCTCAGAATATGATACCTTACTGCATTAAATTTAGATTTCATAATTTTTGAAATATATTTATAGGCCAGAACAAAATATTATTATTGATTTCATTTCAATCCTTTTGAAAGCAAAACTAAAAACTGAATTTTATGCTGAATCTGAGAAATTTTTGTTGAATTATTCTTTGAGATACTACGTAAGTTATAAAAAATATTTTGTAGTTCACATAAGACTTATATACCGAGCGATTCTGTTTGCAATACTCATATTCAATAATAATAAATAAATAACAATAAAGATGATAAATAAAATAAAACGCTTGGTTTTATTAAAAAATATCTTTATATTAATTGCAATTTCATCATTTCCACTTTAAATTAAAGTTGAAGTTTTACCGGATATGACAACAAATTAGCAAAATATATATAGTAAATTGAACGAAACGATCTAAACAACAGTATAAGTTTCGTATGGCTATCAAAATTTGAAGATTAAAAATGTTTTGTTTGAGAATTTATTAAGAGACCAGTTACTTAAAATCTTTAATTGAAAATTGTAGCGAGCGGTAATATTGGCGAACTGGCTGGTCGCCAAAGGCGGCAAGTTGGTTATAAAAAGGTTGCATATTTTCATATCTTCAGACTTTAAGAAGTCATGCTTTTCCTTCTATTTTATTTATTTCATTTTAATGCCCCGTTATTGAAAGTTGAATATAACTAGTGGTTGATTTAGGTGTTTTGTGGCCTTAGGCAATTCACACTATGAGGTTCCTCTCTTAATAAACTAGTCAGTTTAGTTTTTCACATGCTAAAGTTTTATGTTAGATTATTTTTATTTTATTAACCTTGTGATTTGCCAGTTCAGGTGTTACCTTCGTCATCTGACTGGGATTCAAAATTACGAGATCCTTTCCAAAATAAATCTAGTGTTTCAACAAGACGGAACGGTAACAAAACTAAATTAAAACAAACGTGCCGAATCACTTAATGAAATACGAATGCAAAATGAATAATGAAAAAGTAAAATTAGTGATATCTGCTTGATGAGGGAGTGCGGTTACAAAGTTACGAGAGATGAAGTCCCATTTATGGAGACTATTGATGAAGATAAACTGATATTCTGTTTCAGGTATACGAATGCGAAAAAGAAAACTGTGAATCGAAAATCGGATCACTGAGGAATAATTGAATTGTAATGAAAACAATTATTTTAAACTCAGAGCATTTTCCCCAATTTCTCTGTAGAACGCTGCTGTTAAGAGAGAGATAAACAAATCAAATATTATAAATTTTGATTCACGTCCCACTCAATTTCTTAAAATAGACTCCTCCGATATTATGCAATTCTTACCAACTCGTCACAGTCAGACTGTAGAATGAATACATAGTAAAAAAGTAAACAAAACAATAGCTCCACCTAACAGGAATACTAGATGCTACTTTATCTATTAAAGCGTTGCAGGGAAACTAAGACATAAAAATAACACCTTAATTAATTTTGAAGCAGAATAAATCGAGCCTGATTTAGAATTTTAGAGCAATGTTCCTCTAATCTAAATTCTTGCTCCTCGATAGCTTAGAGGTGGGATCTTGTCAACCCTCTACCTATAGTGATTCGACACAGAGGCAACATGGAGAAAATCGTTCTGATGAGAATCCTTGTTCCAGTGTGGATATAAAGTGTCAAGTTTGCATGGTGAGTAGATTTCTTTCTCTATATTTAAGATAGTTCAGGTTGTATATGAAGCGTATGTATACTTATGGTAATTGAGCAGCTATAGCCTGATGCTAGATCTCCAACTTACTTATAAGATAAACATTGTTTATCTGTCCGATTTTGCACACAACATACCATCTATGCTGTATGAAAGCTGATATCAGATGTCCCGGGTGGGAAAGTGGAAACGTCTTCAAGTGTATTATTCACTATTATGTATTCCAAATCAAAGGAGATTACTAGTAGTTCCAAAATTAGGCCCAAATCAAATATATTGGGTAAAAGTCGCGAGGCTGAGGCTGTTGTTCGAATATATTTTATTAATAAACATTAAATCATGAAATTAATTTATATATTTATTTTATTTGTGCTGTCATTTATACTACTGCAATAAAAAAAATATCAGGATATTATTTCTATCGAATATTATTTCTATGAAGCTCCCAACAGGATTTCGAGCAACCTGATTTTTTTTTTTTTTTTTTTTCATTTCATCGGTATACTCAAAAACTGTGACCGAAAGGAGGAACAACATTTGAAATATATATATATATAAATATAAAAAATCATATGATGCCAGGTGAATAAGGAGTTTCTGGAACCAAATTTGTTGAATTTGTCAAAACGTGAAACTATGAAAATCCTTGTTCGAAATCCATCAATTATCTTTCCAGTTTAATAGTGTTCGGCAATTTTTTTTATGAAAATGTTGCATCATGCTTGAATAATATTCTGTATTGGCAACTCATTTGGTAATAATTTATAATACGCAACTTCATTACATTCAAGGAAAGAGGTCGATTATTAAACGACTTTAAAGAAGTCACCATTTAAGCACAATTTTTTTTTTTTTTTTTTTTTTTATTTATCAAACTTAGACCATATCATCTATTACAAAGCATTTCTTAAAGAAGTCTTGATTCATCGGAGGGTGGATTTGAACACACTACTAATTCTCTTATCTTCTTTGAACATTTTATATTATTCGAATACACTTGCTTTTCTCCCCCATTTTCCAAACGAAATGGGGGAGAAAAACTAAACTTTCTCCCCCATTTTTGTAGCCGAAATTTCACTGTGTAAGCAATGTAAAACATGCTCTTTGCTCCAATATCAATGAAGGTAAAAAAATTCTTACTTCATTAAAAAAAATTATTTTTGATGATAAAAGGGTCAAATACTAAATAATATCAGATGTCTGTATCAGTCATATATATATATATATATCACAGCAATGCACTTGCCATCATCATTCCTAAATTATCCCTGAACACTCATGCTTTAAGAAATATGATTATGATAATTTTCTTTAATTACTTTTTGTAATGTAACCATTGTTATTATTATTATTTTAGGATTCGTATAAGAAACCTGTGGTGTCCGTATGTTGTTGGCATGTACATTGTGAGACCTGTTGGTTAAAAGCTCTGGTAAGGGTTTATTTATTACTCAATATGTATATAGTTACGATTCTATCATTTGACCAAGTAAATAAGAATATTTAAAAATATTTCATAACTTAAAATAAAGGGTCAGAAAAAAATTTGAAATACAAATGTTTATTAACTGGGAAGAAAACATCTTTTTATTCCTCATTTCAAAAGAAGTGATACTTCAATTCAGACAGAAAATATATATATATATTTAATTCTGAATTTGAGGGATAAATATCCAGATTAACCTTTATTATTTCTTATTCGTTCGTTTACTGTTTACTTAATAATGCTGTTAACAAGTTAACATTGATAAATATATGAAATTTTATTTAAAATATTCTTATAGTGGAAAATCAGTACAAATCTTTGAAATAAATAATGATAATAATGAATAAATGAAAGTAAAGAATAGTAATGATTAATCATTAAGCCTTTTTTTCCCCTGCAAGTTTGTGTATTATTATCAATTAAAGAGCAGCAGGGTTGAAGCTCTTAACCGACGAAATTAGGTTGAAAAGGCACTTGATTCAGAAACATACCTGATCAGGAAGTTTAATGGTGGTAGCAAATTGTGTACAGTAACAAATAAAATATCTGAGTAGGATAAACACTCGAAAATAATAATTTTTGCAAACATATTTAAGATTTAGGCTGAAGTGAATATGTTTTAAAATCATTTACATTCAAAAATCGAAATTTTACCATAGTTTATATAGTTACGTTCATAATAACATAAATTTAACCAAATAATGAGCATGTAACTTCACTTAAGCCGAAAGTATAAACCAAAACCTTTTACTGACGATTCAGTAAAAGATCATATTGTATTTATAGCATTTAAGATCAATGAAAACCGTTTTGCTATTAAATGCGTGAACCTCCCCAAATAGGGAGGTAAAAGTTGTACGTGCGCCAAGAATTTTCAGTGATTGAAAGCAGAAGTAACTGATAAATTCAAATGTACCAAAATGTTTCAATAAAACTTTAAATTTTCTATTTCTGATTAATTTATGTATCATTTTCCAAATGTTTAGTTTTAATTTTTTTTTTCGGGTAGAAAAAGAATTACATCCTCCTTCCCTTCTTTTATGCTCCTTAGAATATAATGGCTTATAAGGACAAAAAAAAAAAAAAAAAAAAAAGATTTAATTCCCATTTATAAGCAACAGAGTGCATATTTTGAATTTATTTTATTGATTTATTTTATTATATAATTTTTCTCTTTATTTTTTTTCAAAGTTTCATAGTACTTTGTATTGTTAAAAGAATACAAATAGGTTTTTAAAAAAAAAAACATATTCCGTGAAATGAAAAAATTTTAATAAAAAAATGGCTTCATACTCTTAAATTATACCTAAGCATCTCTTTTAAAAAAATAGTTTTGTTTAAGCACATTATAGGAGAAAAATAGCAAGTTGAAAAGGGTAAAGAAACTCGGTCATTTAAAAATTTCTGCTTCAAGTATTGTGATAAATGATGGAAAGCCGTTAATGACTTATGCAGAAAGAATTTAAATTTATCCACACTTAATCACCCGGCCGCTGTCAAGCCATTTGGGCCGTTAATTAATTAATGTAAATTTTAATCTGTTGACGGCTAAAAGACTGCTCTAAATGAACTCATTAAAATCCTACCCCTTTTCGCACTAACTACTTGTTGCTTCCCCGGGTCACTAGGGTTGCTGCACCATTTTTTTTTCTCCCTTTACCGGCTTACTCGAAAGAAACTAGGGATATTTCGCCAAAGAATAATTCCTTGTACACTTTTTCTTCAAAAGGCAATAACGGATAATTCAGAGGTAGAATGAGTGTGGTTGTGGCGTTCTTTATATTCTTTGGCCGCACTGCATAGATTATGCTTATATCTACAATTACAGTAAGTGAAATGTGTGGCATCACATTCATCATAAATATATTCGAATTGAGGACGAAATGTGTCCTAAGGAGATACAATTTTCAAGAAACCCACCCTCTTACTCCTCTAACTTCCAAAAATCAGACATTTTTAATGAATTTAATTCATTCTTAATATAGATTGTTTTCAAAAAGCAAACAATAAGGCAGACTGAAATAACAAGACATTTCACTGTCGCACTCGAGCAATTTTCAGTATCTCGTGCATAAAGAGATTTGCATAGGAAATTACCATTAAAACAGACTTGGAAACAATTTTAAAATTACAATAAAACTATCTGTGTACCCCAATACAAAATTTGCCGGGACTGTGGATTTGTGAGGGAAAAGGGGAGGAACGACCTTAATCGTCTCCAAGCGAATTCGAAAATATGAAAAAAAAAAAGTCTTAAAAATAATGTTTCAGAATTTTAAACGGTACTTGATTTTAATTTGAATAAGTTCTAAAGCACTATCTCTGTAAATTAATTAAAAGTACAAATTTGAATCACGATAAAAATACCATAATGTCGCACTCGAGCAATTTTCAGTATTTCGTGCATAAAGAAGCCTGTTATATGTCTCTGCTACAGTAAAAGCTTCTCTAGTTTACAAAGAAGCATATAAGCTAACCTCTGTCTTTTTGGGAATCGGTCCTTTTTAGTGATGAATCAAAATTTAATATCCATGGGTCAGATGGTCGAGTTATGATCTGGAGGGAATCAAAACAGCATATGTTACTTAAGAGTTTATGTGGAACTGTGAAGCACGGTGATGGTTGGAATATAGTATGGGGGTGTATAAGTGCTGCTGGTGTCGGGTATTTATGTTTTATAAATGGAAATATGGATAGGTACATATATCTTGACATTCTAAAGGAAAATGTTTTAACCAAAGCAGATAAACTGTCCATTGGAATGGATTTTACTTTTCAACAGGACAACTATCCTAAGCACGCCTCCAAGATTTGTCAAGAGTAATATCTCTATAATGTTAAAAAAACAGCTTCATAGCCCTCCCCAGTCTCCGGATTTAATCCTTATAGGACATTTATTGGAAGAAATCGGTCATGAACTAAAATAATATGACACAAAGACATGGTTGAACTCAAAAGGGTCATTCAAGACATTTGGAGTAGTATTTCTCCAGAAACAACAACAACAGCAAAAAATAAAACTGATGGGGATTATGGGGCTGACGGGGCCACAATATTTGAGAGAAGTGATAAAGCCCAAAGGAATGCCTGCCGATCATTAAATGCAAGTTAGTCAGCATGAAAAGAGTTTTTCATGCACTATGTAAATACCGTACGGAAACTTTTTTTGTTCCTTATTAGTGGCATTTTTTTATTCTTTCAATTTAAGTATTTAGTTTTCTTCATAGTTTTTCCTTTATAATATTCATAAATAATAAATGAAATTGTGTTAAACGAGTTTTAAAATTTTCATTTTCATAACAAAATATTCTGTGATAAAAATTAAACTTTTATTAACAGTCATAGCTGTGTATGCAAACTTTTTTTACCCACTATATATATATATATATATGGCTCTGTTTCGGTTGGTGGCAATTTTTTTTTTTTTTTATTACTTGAGGAAACAGTTTTAAAACGTCGGAAAAAAAAAGTTTTTGCGTTAAGCGTATCTTATTTGGCTAGTTTTCGATCGCTCCCGGCTAAAATACTTATGTTATTAATTTAGAACCTTCAAGATAGAAATCGTAAATATCATATAAAATCCCATATTTAAAAAAAACGTTGTTTATTTCAGATTTTTAAAATTAATTTTTAATTTCAGATTTTTAAAATTAATTTAAATTTTTTACTTTTACTTTACTGCTTAAATTACTATGGAGGAGATGGTTTAAAAACATGCGAGATGCATTTGGCAATAATGTTACACAATAAAGATAAATCGCCAAATATGGTGGAACATTTCTTTACGCAAATGATGTAGTTCGCATTGTTTACTTCAATCTGAAAACCATTTTTTCCACAAGTGTAAGAAGTTTTTGATTTATGGTGTTTTAAAGCGAGTCGGGCGTGAACGAAGTAAAACATGTAATGCAAACTTTTTCTTTTCCTCGCCGTTACGAGAAAAATTAAGTAATGAACGAAAATATGAAGTTCGGAAACTGTTTTCACCACCAACAATATTTTATTTCCCAGCGGTTTTAAAAAATGGAGGAAGTTTATTTTGTTTAAATAAACCTGCAGCTTTATTTTTGGTTTGGAATAGAAAAAAACCCAAAGGAATGAGAAATTTAATTGCATTTTAAGAAAATATGAATTTAAGGAATTTAAATTCCTCAAATGCTGGCATTTAGCTTGAATTTCAAAACTAATGACATATTTTCGACATATTTTAGCTTTTATATAAACTGTTTCTTCCCTTCGTAAAAAGTTATGTCTAATGTTTGGAAATGTTACTCACCAGAACATAGGAATACAATGTTGAGTGGAATTTTTGTTAATTGTTTGTTTAAAATTTTTTTTATAAGTATTTCATTATTTTAGAGATTAAAATTATTTTTCAGAGGTAACAATCATATAAACTATTTTTGCTATGAAAAATGTAGAATATTCGTAGACATCTAAGTTTTCTCTTTCCCAAGTAAGTCTCAGCATTCATGAAAATCTTCCTAACGCTCCCCCTCCCCTTTAAGAGTATTTACATGCTGAAGTTATTGTTATCGTTGTATATTATTTTACTGAAATTACATCGCCATGTTAGAAATGCATTTCAAAGCTCTAATTACCTTGGTGATATTTTTATTCCCTTATTCTGTTGATTATTATATCCGCAATTGCTAGATTCAAGCTAAAGAAATAATACAAAAATATGGTTATCCCTTGTGAAGGGTTGGGATGGGAAAGGGGATCCTTTTCAGATTTTTTAACCACAGTACTTTTCTGTTTCCCTTTTTTAGAAAAATATATCCATATTTAATTTCAAAACTCTTTCATTTGTCAAATTCAAAAAATCCCTTCTAATTGCTTGTATAAAGAGCCTTAAGCAAAATTTTATTAAGTTTGTTCTTGTAGAGTTATTTATTTTATTCTTAATTCAAGATGTATAGATGAATACTGCTGCTCCTTATCCCCCTTGGATTGAGCACCACTTCAAACCAAGTCCAAGAGATCGGGGAAAGAGGGGTGCAGCAGCTTCTCAGGGTAAAAGTCCCCTGAATGCCCGTGGGCAGAAATCTGATTTTATCTCACATGAAGATGACACTCACTCGCACAACGCCTTTTTACAGGGGGCTCTTCCACACACATCACAGAACACAGGGTAGAGAATAACCAGTCTTGGTCGAGTCCCGACCCAGGACTCGAACTCGGGACTTCCAGATCACGGGGAAGACGCGCTAGTCCCAGGAAGCCGGAATAGATGAATACTTTATAAAAAAATGTATTGTAGTTCAGGATGAAACTTAGGATTATCTAAATGTTTGCAACAAAAACAGAGCTAAGGAAAATTGGGGGAGGGAGGATGTGCAAACCTAGTTCGGTCAACATCATGAAAGCTTCAGTGAAATTTGATTCTTGCAAAATTCTTCTATAATGGAAATTAAAAATAAGGAAAATGAATATATATATTAAAATCAAGTAACGTAATGTCAAAAGAAAGTTTTACGTCCGCTATTTACAGAAGAAAATTCGTTTCATTATCCCAATGACTTTCAGAAAGTGAAACTTTATCTA
The DNA here is from genome assembly GCA_026543865.1 of Argiope aurantia. NCBI lineage: Eukaryota > Metazoa > Arthropoda > Arachnida > Araneae > Araneidae > Argiope > Argiope aurantia. The sequence goes on along the minus strand of JAPMOR010056992.1, from coordinate 69,733 downwards.
GATAAAGCTTCACGTCATAGTTTAAAAGTACCACTACTTCTTTGAAAGAAATGAAGAATAATACAAAATACAAGTATTGCATTTATCCTTTTCAACATACTTTTTGAGAAGAGGTCTTTCTATGTATAAGTCCTCGACCACGGATGGACTTTATATAGTAGTGGAAGAGGAATATAAATCAAAACGCCAGGATTTCCAGCCCCCAAAAATGTGTCCTTAATTACTTTCTGGTAACGGTATTGTACAATATTTAGTATTGAATAATATTGTACAATGTCCTTTTTTTTTATCAAACATAAATTGCGTTAGAATTTAAAGCAAATCATTAACTGATTTTAATGTCCCACCAAAGTCAGTCTGATAAAGACTTAAGTGGTTTTAGCAAGGAATTGGGAAAATATATATTAAAGAACTTTTGATTATTATTTGTGGTGTTATATCATTATAAAAGTGTATTTTTGATTTCTAGGGCAACAAGAGAGTATGTCCTCAGTGTGATACCATTACGTCACCTTCTGACTTAAGACGGATCCATCTGTAACTGAAGCCAACTACGCCAAGGAAATGCGACCATTGGCATTTTTTTTTTTCCTCTTTATCCACGAAGTGATTTCAATGTCTTTTTCGTTCCACCACATCTGGGACCCCAGATACGCTTCAGGCGACACATTAATGAAAGAAACTAAAAAAGCAGTTATGCTAAGCAATGGGAAGAGTTTAGAAGTAATCCAAGCTACGGATTATATCTAAGTTATGGATTTCACTTTAATATCTTAATTGTGATAATTTTAGAACTATTTAGAAGGCACTGCAGATGAGACTTAACCCCTTTGTAGAAATGCAATACAACATTCCCATGGCGGTTGGAAAATATAGTGAGATCGTCTTTCATTTTGATTGCAGGACTTCAGAGAAAATGCGATTATGTAAATGATTATTTATGAGCCACAACTTACTCTAGATATATAAATAATCATCATATATCGAATTTATAAAAAATATAATTTATTATTTTTTGAAAATTAAAATGTCTTTTGTTATTTAAAAGCAATATTCATTATGTATTCATGCAATGCAATGATACGTCACTTAAGCGTACATATTTTCTCCTTGCATTATTTTTATTTTTTAAAAATAACGCAAAAATAATACTTTCTTTCTCTTTTTTTTTTTTTTTCTCTATTAAGTAAAGAGAAAAATACTTCAAGTTATGAGGAATATGAGAAGGCTAAACAGATTGATGCTACAGAACAGTTAAAAACAATCGATAACATAAAAGTAAAAGTTTAAATTAGCACATGACGGAGAATAACACTTTGTAAATACATCAATAGCAACTTCAATAATTCAGTAAAAGACTTTCACTTTTTTAAATAGTTTTTTTTCCCTTGTCAATTTTTTTTCCCTTCTCCTGATAAATAATATAATAAGAATAATAAGAAAAAAGAAGTAAGCGACTAACTTCAATAAATAAAAATTTCAAAATGTTTCTTTTGAAATAAATTTAAATCTTGGTGCGTGTTTTAGAAGCAGGATTAGTGATTTCATAAATGATTCCTTGTTTTCATTTGGAACATATAAAATGAGAAATTTAAGCGATCGTTTTATGCGTAAGTATTGAATAAACATATTTTACATAAATTGTATTTCTTAGAATTAGTTAAAATATCTCGTATATGATTCCAATATCAAGTAAATGCAAAAACGATTACATTCTTGCTAAAAAATAGAATATTTTAATTAGCAAAATTCTATACTTCAACAACAACAAATATTTCCTAACAATCATAAACATTATTTTTCTAATATAAACAAACAATGAATCATTTATAATAATCCTCTACTGATAAGAAATTCATTTTAAATTAAGAAATGCAGCAAACGAAGTAATAAAATCAGAAAATGAATTGCTTCTGACTGAATTTTAAACATGCTGAGATGTTTAGACCCAGGTTTTGATATTGAATTCTGAAGAAAAGCACAAACATTGGAAATGTTCGTGTTAGAATACTAGTTCACAAGTGTGTCTCTGATCTGAATGAAATCGGCCTCATCTTTCAGATAAATTGAGATATCTGAAGTTATATTTAAATCGCAATATAGTTATGATGGTCTTAAATGTCATGACACATTAGTAACAAAAAAGTGCTCAACTGGAGGTAAAAAAAAAAAAAAAAAAAAAAAAGGACTGAATATTAATTGTAAATTGATTAACGTTCATGCCATATTAACAGCCAGTACATTTAATGGAGCTCTCATATGTTATCCTACGGCAAACCGGGTAGCCCAATTTTCTGGTTTATTCCTTTGTTTTTCATCAGGTTTAATCAATAAGCCAAGGGGAACTAATTGATTGAGACCATATATTATATTTTATATTTGATTAAAAAAATACCCGACGAAATTGAAATTCAGGTTTTCTTTCGACATTTTCAACTGTAACATTAGACTAAGTAGATTTTCGTTGTCCAATTTAATGTCTAATTTAATTCTTATTCTCGCATTTTTTATTATAACAAATCCTATACGACATAACTTATTTTGTTTCTCAATAGGCATTATATAAATCTGTATACATAAAACATTATTGAGAAATAAGTCATTTAATTTTGTAATTCGTTTTTGATTGAAATTAATTCAATATTTAAGGGAATTTAATCTTTAAATGTGTAATTTTATTTATCGACTATTAAATTATTAATAAAAGACAAGATTGTGCAATGTAGGATCACATTTGGTTAATTCTTGAGTTAAAGGAATTGACTCAGAATATAAATTACCTGTAATGTCATTGAATGGGATTTGACGTGGTAATTTAGTTACATTAACATTCAGTTTTAAATGACACTAAATCTATAACGATAAGGATTCTTTTGAAATGACACTAAAGTTTAATAATTTCGAACCGCATTCTGATCATCAAAGAAACACTTGAATTTTCATCCCTTCTACAAACATCCACACAATGGAAAGGTATTTGACCTCATCGGATTTCATGCACATTAGGCCTGGTTACACAGAGGTTGTTCAGTGGACTCGGTTTTCTGGCCTGGAACTCTCCGTTTCTAAAGGCGAGATCATAAAGTTAAGCCACCGGGGTCCTAGGAGCGAGTGTTTAATTTATTCGTGTTTAGCAGCAATTTTTTATTGTATTTTAATCCATTGTTTTCCTTAATTCATAATATTTGCTGCTAAATAAATTATTTCATTTGTTATGAACATTTCCAGTGTTGAAAAATAAACAAAGGTGAATTAAATGTTTTTTATAAATTTTATTGTTAGACATCAGCATTGCTTTATGCATTATATTGAAAATACACTACTTGTAAATCTTTTGTGAGGTCATTTCAGTGATTACTTCATTTTCTGTGATCAAATTTGAATTTCTTTTCGTTTAGCTTGCTTATTATGTTTTACATTTGTACGAAAATGACTGTATTTAAAAAAAATTGTAATTAGTGTAAAATATATACTGAATACATTGTAAAAAGAATTAAATCAAAATACTTAGAAAGAAAAACTGTGAGAAATAAAACTTTTCACCGGCATTTGTGTGTTTTTAATTCTCTTCTGTTTAGCACACGAAGAAAAATATAAAATGATAATTTGATGACGATTTTTGAAATTCTAATATTTATATATTAGCATGCCTATTTGTAAACTGTGACGTTCAAGATACAAAAATCGTTTCAAATATTCTATGCGTCACTCCATAACTTATCTGGTTATTGCTCTTTAAGAAAGAATTTTGAAATTTTTTATTAATTATACTAAAAGGTTTTATAGTTAAAAATTGAAAACTTTCAGTATTTTTTTTTTTTGCACAAAAACCTTTTTACATTTTTTTTAGAATTGAAAAAAAAATTAACTTTTCAACGAAATAAAAGTAAAAAATTAAATAAGTAAATTTTGAAAGTAATTTTTTTATCGTTACTGTAGAATTTAAGAGTTTTTAAAAAAATTTCTTAACGTATTTTACAATAAAACTTTTTATTTTATATACAGAAGTGTTACCACGATTTACGTACAATATTTGTTTTCACTTTATTATCGTTATAATCGAGTAAATTTTTAAAAATTAACGACAAACCAAGCAATATTATCATGCTACAATGATTTAGACTGGAGGCACGAATTTCCTATAATTTTTTTAAATAAGGATATTTCTATTCAAGTTGAATAAGAGAATTTATGTTTCCATTTACCTGTGCGTTTCCAGTCCATTTATCAAAAATATTAAATATATTTTTAATTTTAACCTTTATTTAAATGCATGTTGCCATTGTGTATGGTGGGAACATGAAATGAATTTAGTGTATAAGTTTACAAATCAGCAAGAAATGCTTGGCACTAGAGTTTGAAGATTAACAGATGTCTCTTCAGATTATTTTTTCATAACCCATAAAATTTTCCTTTAATCGAAAATTTGGGGAGAATAATAAACTAATATGAAATATTATCGAATAAATTACATTGTTACTAGAATTTAAAATTAATGTCTGAGTAAAATTACAATAATAAAAATATAATACAAATTATACCAACCGACACATAGAACATTGGAAAAGAAAAGATCAGTTGTATAATTTAGTATGCAGTTTTAATGATACAAAAGAAAGTTTTTGAATTTTAGAATCTCAACTTGAAAATAAAAATTTATTTGCTATTGAGAAAAAGAATTTTTCCCAAAGAATTATTTCTATTTTTATCAATATTCTTCTATTCTTAGCTTACATATATCCTACTATGATCCATCTTAGTGAAGATTATTTATTAATTTTGCTAAGAGTTTACAAGTATCTCGTTGAATATTGGTAAAGTTTTTGCTTCATTTCTTGTAGTTCAGTCAGTAAATTTAAAAGAATCGTACGAAAAACTCAATTTTTTTCTATAAAATATCAGGAATTTAGATGAAAAATTTATTTGAAAATTTTAACTGTACTAATAAAATTGATAATGCGGTTAGATGAAAGTGCTCAGCTTCTTATGTGAAAGGGATACTAGCTCTAGGAACCAATACTGAGAAAGAAAAAAAAGATGTATACTAAGAAAAAATAATTCAAAATCAGGATCAAAGAATGCGATTCAACAAAACTTAGTGGATCAGAAAAAAAATATCTTGTACATAAAAAAATGGATCATAGAAACCAATAGAATTCCAATATTAACTGATATTTTATTAAATTCATTTGAAAGCAAAATTAAAAAAATATATAAGACATTTAATGAAAAATAAAAAAATATGAGGGGGGGGTATAAAATTTGAGCTAAAAGCCTGATCAGTTTCAAAAATGTTATTTAGAAAGTTTTAGGAAATGACATGATGACCTTTTTTTCATGAAAAACAATGTAATAAATCACTGCACGATTAAAAAAAATTATTATATAGAATTTTAAAGAACTAGGTAGTAACATGAGCATAAAAATGCACTTTTTGGACTCCCATCTTCTGAATTTACCTAATAATAATGATGCGTCGAGCGAGAAAATGAGTCTAGGAGTATGGAATGTGATTATGATGACAAATTATGATTAGAAATTAAAAGGAAACGTTCAACTAGTTTCAAACCCAAGCGTTACTTCAAAGGAAAAGACTTCGTCTAACCATTAGAATGCAATTTCTTTTTAGCTGCAATATTGTTTTTAAAAGTTGTTGTTTGTTTTTAATATAAACATAATAAAACATACTTATTATTAACAGAAATGTTGCTCGAGTCAATAAAAGTACTGTCGGAAAAAATTACAAATTCAAAGATTTATACTATCTTATCAATCATATTCATTAAAATATTCTTGAAACGAACATCTTAAACAAAATGGTTTTCACATTTCTGAGATCAAAATTGATCGAATCGTAAAATTTAAATCTCACAAATTTAAGTTAATTAATAAATGCTTCGATCTCGAGGTATGGTTTATATCATCCAAACTAACAACATTCGAAGCTTCTTAATTCGCACATTTTTAGCCACAGAAGAAAGGAATTTTTTTGAGTAAAGTATTAAAATGTCAAAAAAAAAATCTAACTAAATATGACTAATCTGACTGGTATATTATATAAAAATAAAGACTTTGTAATATTTTCAGCAGTGCACTTAATGACTCAAGCAACATAAAAAAATTATTCTTTACGTTATTAAAACATTTTTTCAATTCAAGTACATGTTTATTTCCAATAGTTTAGAAATTAGCTATTCGGGCACAATTAAAATGGATGTCCAGTGTATTTGGAGGATTTGGTCAGATTTTTAAATTTGCTCACGATATATAAACAGTCAATACAAACATTCAACATCAATCTAACTGTATCACATCTTAAAGCAAAACTGTATCAGTCTTCCCATGCAGCTATCAAATTGCATTATTAATCATATACATAGACTTGTTATGCATCTCAGATTCAAACTATGTTCCGATCAAAAAGGCACATCTTTTACTTTCAAAGAATGCATAAATCTTTTCAAATGATTCTTTTGTTGAAATTCAAATAAATAATAGTAATTTTTATTTAAAGGCTTTTAACGAGATAATATCGTTCTATATCATTTTGAAAAAATTTATTGTTTAACTGATCATTTTTCGTGACCGGTTGGGACTAAAGTTTGCAAAAATGTTCAACATAATATTTTATTTCGCTTCCTTTTGATTGCTTCCTCAATAAAGTATTTTTAAACTTAAAATTTGATAGACATGTAACACGTTCTATTTTGAAAGGTTTACATCGCTTCTTTCGATGAGCAACGGGGTTTTCTAATCGGGAATGTACAACTCGATGTAATTTTTTAAATGTTATTACAGTTTTCATTAATTTAAAATTAAACTACATTTTGAAATTTTTATACATCTTTCGATTGTATTATTGCACACACAAAAAAATATCATAACGTTTAAAAATTAAAAAAATGTTTTGTTTTTTCAATGCTATCAGTTTGTTTAAACAACAATTTTTTTTTGCTTAATTTTTAATTATAGATAATGTTACCTACTTGAAATTCAAAACGTTTTTATTGTTTCATGAAATATTTAAAAGCGTGATTTTCTTCTTATATTGAAAACTGGGGAAATAAGATTCTGTTTAATATATATGCAGTTTAGAAAACAAATTAAACAAAAATGTGAAGTTACAATATCACAAAATTTAGGCGAGAGAAAATCCGGATATTTGCATTTTTATTAGTACAATGTCATGGAATTAGTCTCCATTAAAAAAGTTCAAGCATGAAGAAGAGAATACATCTAACATCACTTTCATGTCAGACAATTTAGCCTTCATTATAGGTTTTAGCAATGAATTTTTGTTTCCCAAATTCTAGTTAAAAAAAAAAGGATTTTTTTTTTAAATATCTGTAAGTTTTTGAATAAGAATTATGTGATTTTACGAAACATCTTATTTTTATTTTTTACCTTTATTTATAATTAATAGCACATTTACTTTTCACTGGCAAATTTATAGCCAAAAAAGCACGAATTAAAAAATACGACGTTTATCGGCATTGGCTTACAATTTTGTTTTTTGGTATTAAGTCAAAGTGAGATAGTTTAATCTTTACAATTTGTTGCGAAATTTCGAGAATTCTTTTATATATTTTATAATTTTGGAGGAAGTATTATAATCTGAAAAGAAAAAAAAATTATCCAAGGAATTTTCTTATTTTAGAGCTCTATGCGAAAAACCATTTCCAGAAGCCTCTATTTACTTTAAAAAAAAAAAAAAAAAAAAAAGAAAAGAGAGAGAGAAAAAATTCCGTCGAGCCGGAGTGACCTAAGGATGACTACATTTCACCTTCTACAGTCCACCGCTCTGCTATCGACAATTTGGGACTTCCAGCACAGTAAATAAACTTACGAATATAACAGCACACTTGCATACTAATATAAATAAAACTTAAATGAACATACACAAAATATTGATGTATTGCCATTTCGTAACATGAAGTGAAATTTGTTTCGGAGATGCCAGATAATGTTCAAATTATTTTGAACAAATAAGTAGAGATTTTCGATATCATAAAGATAATTGGATAATTAATAATGACGTTTTCTTTTTTTTCCTTTTAACCAAAAAAAAAAAAAAAAAAAAAAACAATTTCCACCAAATTCGGTTATTTTCCTGTCATTTTTATTTCTTCATTTCTAATTAAACATGTTTTGTTATATTTCAACATTCGAAATTTATTTCTCACAAAAGGATTTCCAGGAGAATTTACAAAAAAAGCAAACTATGTTACTGCGATTTTTTTTTAATCCTTTGAAAGTAAAAGTTTTCTTAGTGCCAGTTCCCTGATTTATATTTGATAATTTCAAAGAATTAATGATAATTTGGAAACGTTTGTCGATTTCTATGGAGATAATATGTGTGAAGCAGTATTACTCCCACCTCAACGTGTCAGGATGGCCGAGCGGTCTAAGGCGCCAGACTCAAGGATTTCCCTTGCTCTGTTGCAGAGCTCTGAGTGTTCTGGTCCACGAATGTGGGCGTGGGTTCGAATCCCACTTCTGACAGCTTATTTTACTCTACTTCCTGAAGATGGCGCCACGATGCCGCCTGATGTATTTTTTATTTTAAATTCTGATTTCCATTTAAGAAATATACTGTGTTAAATTAGAAAGTTATTAATCGAAATAATACGAACTATCAAAATTAAATTCTATTTATCATATCAGTCAAATAACTATAAAAATGTTCTTTAAATTTTCTAAAACATTTATTCTTTTTTTTTACTTAAAATTTTTTTTGAAAAAAAATTTATTGTTTTAATTAGACTTGTAACATTTTAATTGCTTCATCAAATTATTATTGTTTTTCACTTATAATAATCGTTCTTTAAATTTTCAAAAACCTTTTTTTATTAAAAAAATGTTATTGTTCTAATCAGACTTATAACATTCTAATAAAATTTTTACTGTTTTTCAATTTCAATAATAAAAAAAACAATTTTAAAAATAAAATTTTGAATTAATTTTTTAAAAAATTTCTGAAATTCAAAAGGAAAAACTTTATATCGCTACGAAAAAAAATTTTGTACTTTAAAATGGTGTAAAATTGGTTCAACAATAATTTCCGTTGTTACTGTCGGAAAATTTCAAGGTTTTGATTTATTTCCAAATAATTAAAAAAAATTGAAAATTACGGCATCGAAATGTAATAGTATTTAAATGAAATGGTTAAATACTATGAAAATGCACTGAAGGTTTATAATTTAAAACTTTATATTCAAGTTTTACGTTTTTTGCACGTGCACCGATTTTAATGGATATAATTCCTTTTTTTTTGAGGGGGGGGGAGGAAGGCTCAGCTCCCGTATACGGCCTCCGCCAAATTGGCGAGAAATTTGGCGGATAAACGATAATTTCTGGTTGCCTTCATCGGCATATGTATTCTTCTTTATGGTAACCTTAAACCTTAGAACATATTCAGTATTTTTATGTGTTTTTATAAGGAGCAACTCACATATACAGCTATTAACTTTTATATACTATGCTTTTAAAATGAAAAAAATATCAATGTTTATATATCATGAGAACATATTCAGCATAAAATTAAGAAATCATATTTAAAAATCGGAGCAAAAAATAATTTCATCATTATTTAATATTAATTTTGAGCATTTCATTATACTTAAAAGCAAGTGAGCATTTCATCATGCTTCATTATACGTATAATTAAACAAATAGTTTCATTTGGATCTTTATCATAAATATTTCCCCCTGACTTATGCTCGTGTATTTTGTCAGTCCTAGGATTAAGCCTAACACGGCTTCAAAAATTAGTCAATAATCACAACATTTATCTGAATTATTTAAAATAAAAAGGGGGCATCGCCACCCTTTGACTTATAGTCTATTGCATTTTGTCAGTCTTGGAAATAAGCCTAACGCGGCTTCAAAACTTCCGGTTAAGAATCACAACATCCTAAACACGCATTATTGGCGACTTCTTGGCAAAAAAAAAAAATGGCGCCACTAGGCCGTATACGGGAGCTGCTCCAATATTTGAATTAAAAATGCAAAGCAGCAACCGTTACCATGTCGTCATCTTCAGGAGGAAAACGAAAATAATTTGTCAGAAGTGGGATTCGAACCCACGCCCACATTCGTGGACCAGAACACTCAGCGCTCTGCATCAGAGCAAGGGAAGCCCTTGAGTCTGGCGCCTTAGACCGCTCGGCCATCCTGACACAATAGGCTGGAAGTCCTATTGCTTCACACTCATCATCTATATAGAAATCGGCTAACATTTTCAAATTATCATTAACTCTTTGGAATTATAAAATAAAGAATTAGTGAACTGCCACTGAGAAAATCTTTTACTTTCGAAGAGATAAAAAATTTTTTCGCGGAAACATAGTCCGAGTTCTTTGTAAATTTTCCTGGAAATCATCTTATGGAAAATAAGTTTCGAATCTTGAAATATAATAAAACATATTTTATTGCAAATGAAAAAAAAATAATGACGGGAAATTAACCCAATTTGGTGGAAATTATTATTATAATTTTCTAGTTTGCATGAAACAAAAGAAAACTTCCATTACCCTTTATGCTGTCGAAAACATCTAAAGCTCTACTTATTTGTTTGAAATCACTTCTTCATTTTCTGGCGATTCCAAAACAAATCATCACTACATGTTATGAAATTGCAATGCATCAATATTTTTGGTATATTTATTTAAATTTTTACTGTGCAAGTGTAATTCGGTCGTCAATAACTCAGTTGGTAGAGCAGTGGAATGTAGACATTGAAATGCTGTCGTCCATAGGTCGTTGGTTCGACTCCGGATTTCCTTTTTCCTTTAAGTTAATAGATGCTTCTGAAAATTCTTTTTCGAAAGGAAAAATGTGAACATTCGGTGGATGATTTTTTTTTCTCATGATTTCTCAACAAACATCTTATAAGAAACTTGAAGAATTGAATGATTTAATAACGTATCACCTGAACTGAATTTGTTTGGTGAATGCTACGTATAATCGGACTAATAAAGAGAAATTAGTATGTTTATCTGTTTTGGAACCTTAATAAGATTTAAAATTCCTTATTTTATCTCACTCTTAAGATGATAAGAAAGAAGAAAACTCATTTCAGACAAAAAGATATCAATAAAGTTGTCATCGCAACCGCATGATAAACGTAAGCACTCCAAGTGCATCTTCGATTCGCTCATTGGTTTAGCTGGGTTATGATTTTACAATCTTTTCCCTCCTGCAAAAACTCAATGAATTCTGAAATCGTCTTTGCGTATTTGAGATATATTCCGATATTAAATATTTAGAACTAGCGAATAGTTTTATAATCTACATATTTAAGAATTTTTTTAATTCTTTAATTTTTATCCAATGTAGTTGATGTCCTTGGTTTTTCACCAGTATTTAAATCTTTTAATGTATAAGAGTTTTAAGCATAAAAACTAATTTTGTACAAATTATTATAGTGAATACAATCTTTTATTGACTTATTGCTTTTGGGTCTTAGTTAATTGCACTCGCTTGAAAATAAAGGACATAATTTTATTTTTTTTTATGCATCGTTAATTTTTTTTTTTTTACACAAACAATCGTTTTTTTCAATAGATATAAAACAAAAATTTTGAAAAATAAAGGCAGAGAATATCAGTGTTCTAAATTTTAAAATAATTAATAGAATTTGAAGTAGCACAAAAAGAAATACGGTATTACTAAAAATGTAAAATTTTGAACTTTAAGATGATATTAAAATATTTATAATACATTTATTTGCTTCGAAACTCGAAGTCAATTCTTTTTAATTAATGAAAATTGAAGAAAATTGCACACAAAGAAATTTAGTATCACTGAAAAGATAAAATCTTGAATTTTATCATGGTATTAAAATATTTGTAATAAATTTATTTGTTCCTAAATTAATGTAATGAGGCGATAATGGTAATTTAATCAGATAATTTCTAGCTAATTGAATGCGTAATTAGCTTTTGCACTTTGAGAAATTAACGGTATTTTTTCTCTTGTCCTAAAGTATATGTACAAAGTTGGTTGAAATTGGCCCAGTCGTCTAGGAAGAGATTAAAATATGCATACATACAAACATATACATAGACATGGTTACTTTTATTTATATTCAGATTATACTGTTTAATTTATTTCCCCAATTACTACATTTCTGAATGAATTTTTTTCTTGATTATCTTACACTTATTCAGTTAGGAATAATGAGATAATGAAATATTGAAAAGTTAAATAAAAAAGAATATTTAATTCAAATTCTTACATCATTATAACAAAATATCCTATCTTTAAAAAAATTTTGTTTAATTTTACGAAGTCTCACGGAAGTAATTACAGTTTTTTTAGATTCAAACTAGGCGCGAATTATCCATAGTTTATGTCTGCAAATAGGTCCCATTTCAAATGTTAGAATTCAGTGGCCAGAAAACATGATATCAAAGAAAAACTACCACCTGTCAAGTTTCCAATGAACGTGACGTTTCACACAGTTTAAAAAGAAAGTTGATTTTTAGCCCAGAAATTTTTAAAGATTCTGACAAACTTAATCTATATGGCTGAATATGTGGTCATATTTAGAAAACGTCACCCCTTTTAAAAACTAGAGTTCCTCTTAAATTCAAAAATTATCCACTGAGGTACGAAAAGCAGGCTTTGAACAGGCAACCAAGCGATTATTTTGCTCAAAAACTTTAGAATTTTTTTCTTACCTCGACTCTTTTCTGACAGGTGATTACGGAAGCGGAGCTCATTAAAAGTGATTTTAGGTGAAACATCGTCAGCAAAAATCACATTTAAGGGAACTTTTCTAATTAGCAATATCCGCTGACTAAGTGAGTACCGCTGTTTTGCTCGACCTTTCACTGCCTTTTTTTTTTTTTTTTTTTTTTTACAGCCTTTCCGTTCCGTGTATATACGCGCCAGTAAACTTGAACTACATAACAAATCTTAAAGTAATTAGTGTTTACTTTATAACCTACAGTTCTTTAGAAAATTAATCCTTTCTCGGATACTTTTTCGGAGATAAAATATGTTGCCTTCAAAGAAAAAGCTAATAAATATTTCAAAATTATGTTTCTCAAAAATCGTCTGCGATGTCTGCTTTCTTTTTCTAGGACTGTAAAATCGTCTGAATAGAGCAAGAAATCTATTAACTTGAACTGAGGAGGAAGGGGGGGGGGGA
>JAPMOR010056992.1:41909-56477 GCA_026543865.1 Argiope aurantia | reverse complement strand
ATCTATTAACTTGAACTGAGGAGGAAGGGGGGGGGGGAGGTGAGCTCTGTAATTATTTTAAATATCAAACATCTTTTAGGAGTTTTGTAAGACATTAATTTAACAGATATATTTTTCTTTAATTTCCATTCGTGTCGTCAAATATACATGACAAATGAAATATAAAACTATCAATGATATTATAATTAATGCTAAACGTAGAATTGTTAATTTAAATATGCAGTACACTCCCGAGTATCCGGCCTAATGTGGCGGAAGGACTGGTCAGATAACAAATAAGCCGGATAGGCCAAAGTTCTATGCATTCATTCCTTTGCACACCAATACCAGAAGATAAACTTTTTATCCAAAACTCACTGTTTTAATACGCATTTTCTCACTTCTTATTGAATACTAAGCCCTCCATTTATATTAATGTGAACGCGGCCGTGACCAGTTGAATCATAGAAGCAGTTGTCGGTAACGTGTCGAGTTAAAATAGGAGGCATTGTACTGGTAGTTTATATATGCTTATATACTGCACCCCATATTTCAAAAATTTATTACAGAAAAAGTAAGTTAAAGGATATAAACCCTTCATATTTTAACATAAATTCTGTGAAGTCCAACTTACGTGCAGGAAACATTAACATAAATCGTAGGCCTAGTTCTTAAGAAAATTTGCTCAAACTGATTTTATTTTTCGCTGGTAAATGATTACACAGATGTAATCCTTAAATAAGAGTAAGTTTTCAGGTTTTGAAAAAGTCTTTAAAAAATGACTTAATAGACACCTTTCCTTCCTCATTTGATTACGATAAAAGAAAACTAGACCGGATAGTACGGAAGCTGGATAGTTGAGGTGTATTGCACTCGGAGGTGTATTGTATTTCCTTAGAATACATTTTTTCTAATAATATAGATGAATGTATCTGTGTGCTTTTCAGGCCAGACTGTTTGACCTAGACTACCAAACTTGACACATAATATAAATTGGCGGATGGAAATGTGCACCTCAGAGTGGGGTTTTTTTTGTTGAAATTTTAACTAAATTTCTAATTAATTAAAAATTAAGCTCAATTTCGACATCTATTAAGGTATAAAAACTAGTAAATAAAATAAAGATAAGATTTCTGAATGAATTTTATTTAAACTATTGAAAGAACTGACAAAAAGAAATCTCAATGATTTTGACGCATCAAAAATCATGGGATGTGTCGAAATCTACAATTTAAGAAGCTCTCTAATTAATAAAACAAAGAATTTGTTAAAATGCACTTGTATTTATAACAATATCTACTCATTTTAGATATTTTCCCCCTTTCTATTTTGGATCAATGCCAGATGCAAACAAATTTCCCAAAAGTATCTGCATTTTCTTAAATATAGTCTGTAATATCGATTTATTAAACTTTTTTAAATTTTTTTTATTTTCAAAAAATAGTGTTTTATTTTTGACAGTTTTTTAAAAAAAGTTTTGGAATGGAAATATTTAATCAATATTTTTGAGTAGAAGGTAAGAAGATTGAAAACTGAAATTTTTAAATAAATACAATTTTATTCAAAAAATTTCGTAAATCAATTATCAGTAAAATTTTCAAAAATCAAGCATTTTCATCTATCATTATTGCCATTCCGATAAATTATTAATGTCAGTTTAATCAATATTTATCAATTTATTCATTTAATTTAATTACGCATTAAATTTTCAAGTTCCCATTTTGATTTAAGGTTTTGTTTCTTTAAATATTGAGTCAATGTTGAGTCAACGTCAACGTAATTAAATACAATTTTCGTAATACATAAAGCCAACATTATGATAAAATATGAAAGTAAATAATTTCTTGAAAAAAATATCCCTCTCTCTCCCTTCCCCCCCCCAAAAAAAAATTAAAGATTATTATCGGGAAATACTTTTAATATTATAGTCTTACAAATAACGCCTTAATAATTTTTTCAATCTTCAAATGTTATTAAAATAATAAGTGGAAAATATCATCAAAAATAGTTATCTCTTACCTTGATCAAATGTCAATTCTATCGGCTTCCTCTAAAATTAAAAATAATAATAATAATAATAAAAATAACGAAGAAGAGGGTCCCTAGTTATTTGAGAATATGTGATAGAAGAAATCGTTTGCCATGACACTCAAGTCTTAAATTTCAACGAATATCTTTTCATATCGAGTTTCAAATGGCAAACAGAAGTTTCCCGCCATCTCCAGAAATAAAAATAGAATAAAAGCGTTCAACGTTCGCTGACCCCAGCATATACGCTTCTTCTTTTACCTTATTCAATATCAACAACGCATACACGGAAATACAAAGAACGAATGCATGCCACGGCCTGTCAGAAATACAAAATTTAAATCTTGGACATTCGCTATAATCTTACTGGCCGTGTTTTTCGACTCCCCCCACGTGCCTTTTTAAAGATGCATACGGTTTTCGATTTCGCGCTCTCGACGTAGGAAAAAGTGGCGACTTGGCGACAATAAATGTCATACTTCATTGCATCGATGGCTCCCTGAACACTCGGATATTTTCGGTTACGGTATAAACATATTATTCTTGGCGCGAATGGTGAAGTACATGTGCTACTAACATACGTAGTTTTCAGATTTTTTTTGTTATATATATAATAGAGATCTGAGTTTTTTCAAATTGTAAAGTATTATAAATAAGAACAAAGAAGAATATAAGATTTAAATATGGAAACACAGTAATGAAATAAATTTTAATTTTAGATATACTCTAGAATTTGATTGATACGAATGAATTAATACAAATTCATCGATTATTCGAATTTTATCTGACCCCCTGAATTTCTTGTCAGTATTACATTAAATATGGTTATAGTTCGTCAACAGATTCTGAGACGACCGCATTTCGACGATTCCATCTCATTAAGGGGTGATACGCGGAACGATGAGTGCATTTCCGGTATTCTGTTTGACCTTGGATTTCCCCTATTAGATACTAGTAAATGTAAACATTTCCTCCTTTCATCTTTCCTTCCACTCCTATTTTGACGAATTAAACCCATCCTAACGCATGCGCAAAAGCGCGGAGGATTTTACAATCCATTGCTGAACTATAGCAGTTTTATTTATTTATTGTTAATTCAAGGAAGAAAATGTTTTTTTTCTTCTATTGAATTGTTTCATTAGGTGTTTGTGAGTGTATCCTGTGTCTTCAATGAGCATATAATTTCTTTATGCTCTTTATTTCCCTCGAAGATTTTATTGGTGTAAAACGTATTTAAGATAAAAGTAAAGCTTTTATTGATTAAAAAATCTTTCTTATTAGGGGAGATGTGCTGCTATTAAAACTGTTGAATATTAAAAATAAATCCTTAATGAATTTTTGTTTTAAAAATTATTGTTTTCTCTTGCTGTATTTAATTCTAAAATGATCTTTTTTTTAAAAAAAATCAATTTTTACTGTAGGTCAGCTTCGAGCTAGCCTCTTTCTACTGAATATTATGATTTTTTTTATATATTAAAAAATATAATTAAATCTATACTGATGCAGTTAAATTGCATTTACTATATACAAGTACCTATAAGTAACTATAAAGTTCCTAGAATTATCGAAACTCATATTTTCTTTCTTTTTCCATATAATATTTTTCTGCAATGACTATAACCTTTCTGTTATAGTCATTGCAGAAAAGTGGTTATAGTCATAGTCAAAAAGGGTTATAGTCATTGCAGTGCTTCCTTTTTCCTATTTGTATAAAACGCATTTTTAAATAATTTATTATCATCTGTTAACATGATGTATTTTCTGTAGGACTGGTAAAGTTATAGAAACTTTATTTTTTAGTATAAAAAAATGACATGGTGTATAGAGTTTCAATCACATTTGCGCTTTACGCAAGGGAAATCCGGGAAATTTTCCCCAAAAATTCCAAATTTAGTTCGCATCGCTAGCGACAGATTGCACTGCAAGGCAATGCGCAAAAGGTATTGTTAAAACGAAACACTTGAAATCGCTGTTCTGTAACTCATTTTTGCCTCAAACTGCGGCACTTTGTTGCTGCAAATGAAAGTAACTTTGAAAACATCGTTGTTTAATTTTTTGAAACAATCTTTGCACTACTTTCATACTGACTTTTATTTTACTTATTTTGCAGCGCCACCTGTTAGTCGCAACGTTAATGAAACCTGCAATTTGGTTGGATAAAATTCCCTGATTTCCCAAGCGCAAGGCCGCAAACGATATATTTCTATCCATTCCGTAAACATATATTTTTATTCCGTAAACATATATTTTTACGGAATAAGTCTGAAATCTGTTTTATTTTTATTACTGAAATTTTTTTATCTTAATCATTTTTTATAAATCATTTATTGAATAAGAAATAATTTTCCATTTATTACAATTAAAAATAATATTTGATTATAATAAATATGAATGTTGTGTGTGCCTTTGTGTTCTACAGGCCAGATCTAAAGCTACCAAGTGTGGCGTATATATACTGTGGAGGAAGGAAATGTGCATCTTGGAGGTGTTTTGAAATTTTAATAACAATTTTTATTGAAAATTAAAAAAAATTTAGGGTAACTTTAACCCGCTATAACTTTCGAAAATATTACATTTAAAAAATGATTTTGCAACATCTCAAGATTACAACAAATTGTCTTTTCAAAGGCACCAATGTTTTTATTTATAAATATTTTTTCTATATTGAATCAATTTTTAAAATATATTTTAGGCATATTTTCCAACAAGAATTAAAAGAATTATGAACCGATATTAAACGCGTTGCTAATAATAATGTACACACACACACACACACACACACACACACAAATGAAGAATTCTTGAAGAAAATCAAAGTAAAGCCATTATTAAAGTTGTCACTGTTAAAGCTGCATATATAATTTTGATTTACTTTGCTAGTCCGAATTACTATCCTGTTTACTATCCTGTTTATTAAACACAAAGCATTATTGGTAAAGCAGGTTTCAAGAAAGCAAAAAATACATGTACTTAAATCTAGGGAAAATCTATGAAAGATTTAAATCTACAAAAAATGATCAACATGAAGAAAAATGCCAATTAAAAATCTAATTATTTAAAAACCATGCGAAATTTCGGCATTTTTCCGTTATAACTGTCGAAAATATTATAGCTCAAAAATTATTTCTAGCTTGTCTTAAAATTCAAAAAATTATATTTTTATGGATGCCAATTTTTTGCTGTACAGTTTTTCTATTTTTAGATAATTTAAAGAAAATATTTTAAGCGTATTCTTCAACAATATAATCCATGACTGAAGTGGAATTCAAATCGTTTTCATTACCGCTACTAACACTTCATGCAGCTTTTTTTTTTTCATTGTTGATTCTCTTGATTTAAAGATTTTCGGCTCATTTTTCTATGCTGAGTAGGTTTCAGTATAAAGCAAGATTTTAATAAAAACTTTGAAATTATGTTAGACTTACAATTAAGATTCAATTTCTGAATCAAACAATGAAGACTTTTTTTTAAGTGTCCATTCTTAAATATTATTGTTATTTCCAGTGATATAACTAAATGCATAAAAATAAAAAATTTTTAAAAAAAGTAAGGAAATGTATAAGACAATGAATGGAATGATATAAGGCTTCCTAAATAGTGCAAGTTATATGCCAATAAAAATTGAAATGTAAATTTCTGTTGAGGAAACTATTATGGCCAGGTAACATAAAATATTTAAACGAAATTTTAAAAAAATTATTAATCCCAATAAGTCAACTGGTCGCTAAAAGTGGCTATAATTAATTTTATAATTTTTCACAAATTTGATTATAAGCAGTTTAATCAATACAGAACCTAAGTACAGAAAATTCCTGATTAATCATTGTAATAAATGGCGCGACAACCGATGATAATCTGCAAAATGACCGAATTGGGAGCACAAATGAAAACGAAAATGCTTTTAAACATTTTTTAATTAGAATTTTTAATTTTTTTAATTAAAAGAGAATATATATATATATATATATATATATATGTGCCACTTTTTTTTGTGATTAAAGGTTTTTTTTAGCAAAATTTTTAGATTAAAGCTCTAAAATAATTGAGAATCTACTACATCCAACTATATAACGATGTGTATCTAAGGAAACAAAAAAGAAATGAATAACTAAGGAAATATATATTAGGATTTATTTCAAATAAAAATAATCTATGATATTTATATCGCATTAAATGGCAGATAGTACTAATCACTTCAGAAAAGCGGCCGTTATTATGGGATGTATCACCCTCTTTCACATTTTGAATGGCCTTGACATTAAAGTGATTAAGGTACCGTGCCATTTTTCTATCTGAGTTCTAGGGTAAGGAAGAATTTTTTTTACCCCTACTCCTTCTACTCATGTCTTCTTAGAAAAAAAAAATGAAACTAAACTTATGGTAAAACATAGGAGCAAATTTTTTTAAAGCGTTTTATAATAAAAATAAAATAATGATACTAACTCTTAAAAAAATATTTAAAAAAAATTCTCATAAAAATTAATATTCGCTTTTCTTTTTTGAGCTCTCCCTGCACCTATGTTTGCTTTTCTTTCATTCATGGGAGCTTTTTTCCCCCCGTGTAACAGTTTGTTTTAAAAGTGGGAGAGGGGATTTCTTTTTCTTTCTTTTCTTCTTCTTTTGTTTTTGAACAAATATCTCTTCTATTGCAGCAGGTACCATAATTTCCCGACTCACGAGACTACACATAAAAAAGAAGAGAGAAAGAAAAACTTCTTGTAAAAATACATTAATGTGTCTCAGAATTTCCCCCCCCCCCCTTGCTTAACCGAGAAGTCTTAAAACTAATGTGATATTTAAAGAAAGCAAAATCTGCAGTCGTCATATTTTTACATTCATTCTTGTTATAATGTATGTTTAAATGTTCTTTTTTATATTCGTTTTTTTTAATGTTATTACTGGCAATGTTATCACTAGTGCTCAAGATTGCATTCCACCGCGGAAAGTGTAATACACAGTGATTTCGGTCCTGTGCAGACATAGCTCCGATTTCCCTCTGACTTTCAGACAAATTGCACAACAAAAGTATTACTAATGTTTAGTGGAATACATCTGCTTGGTGAGCGATATGCGGCGATATTTAACTGCTACCAATATATATCGTGCTTCAAACACTTGATATAACTAATGACTTGTACGACACATTTCTCATGTATGCACCTGGTATTTGTCGGGCGAATCGTCCTTTCATTGGTGCCCTGTAGAAGATTGGTTTATCCCAAGATTCAATATCCCAAAATGGGCAATATCTCATTTGTGAACATATGTTTGCTTATATTCCATTGTTTTATGAACACATACCTTTGCTTTTTGGTTAGAATCACTTGTTTGTCACTGTCTTGCTGTCATTTAATTAAGTTAGGAACTAAGTCATTATTAGGATGAATAATGCGTCATTAGGAATAAGTCCTTATTAGGAAGAAAATTTTTGATCGTATTGTGGAAATTTGAAATTTATCAGAAAACAATTGTCACTTTCAGCAAAGGTTTTCTTTTCTCCAAAACTCACAGGCCACTCAATTGGGACAATAACCGTAAGCTAACGAACACAGATGTGCATGTAACTGAAACATAACTAAACATTTATCACACATAAATAATGCACTTGGATCAATAACATAGGCATATTTATCTCATGTGGTACTTGCTCATTTAAACTGAACTCAGTCATATTTCAGATTTTACTTCTACTAATGCATACAGTCATTTCAAATACACTTAAAAAGCTTTCGCTTAAAACCGATTTCCTAATAGACATTAATAATAATATCTATATTAATTTGCCACTCTGGATTAATTTACAGAAGAGATAACTCTTGTCGATAAGGGTTCCAACATCTTAATATTTCTTTTTCTTGATCAACTGAAAACGAGAATGAAAATGAAAAGAGTAGGCTTAGGCTTATAAGCCATCAAGACAAAGCAACCGATTCCGGCAACCTTTTTCTAAGTAAGTCGCGGCTGTCAGATGCTTAAATCCTTATAGAAATCCACGAATTCGATGATAAAACTACAAACCATATTTCAGCATTCTAGCTCAATGAACTTTTCAAGTTATCGTGCTTACAAGCAACCCAAAATGCGTGTGTCAAATACAAGGAGGCCAAAAACTTGAAGAAACTTGTATCGAAAATTGAAGATCAGAATTTTTTGACGATGTAGAATTCCTTCTCTTAGCTTTCTTCGTACATGAAAAAGTACAAATTAACACATAATTTTTTAAATTAAAAAAATGAATTAACGTTTAATAAATCCTTCTCTTGAAATATGGTTTAAATTACAACTTCAGCTGTTGTTCATTAGTTACCGTTATAAACAATTTCACTAATTGTCAGAATTATAATTAATCTCCTCTTATAGAAGTCAGCACATTCGAAGTGTAAATATTTATATATAAAAATATATGTAAATATATATATAGATTGATAGATAGATAGAGATATCTGTTACCGGCAAAGTATGAAATCCGACATCCCATGGAATACCTAGGCATTATATATAGTGCCTAAAACCAGCCTGCAATGCATGAAGCGATTCATATTTTACACATTTTCTAGGCATTTTATAGAAAGCCTAAAACCAGCCTTCAATGTATGAAACGATTCATATTTTACACATTTCCTAGACATTCTGTAGAATAACAGATGAGAAACCAGCAAAATATGAAATACATCTTCAATTCGTTTCGAATATCATATAGCAAGACACGTGACTTTCAACACGTGCCTCAGCCTCAGAATTTGTCAATTGCACTTTGAGGTTTGTTCGGGAGTTTCAAAATACGCAATTTTATTTAAATTTGTTCAACAACAACAACAACAAAAAATGAGCTTTTTTTTTCTTTTTATTGTGCTTCATTAAGCAAGCTATAATGTTGGAGAAGCAGTCATGGTCTATAGACATGAAACAACAATTCGTTGATGAACTGTCCAATAAGAGCCCGTCTAAAGGAACCACTATCTTTTTAACAATAACAACTGGCTCACGTCTAAACGTATCTTCTAGTATTAATAGATTCTTTAAAAACTGAGCCTTAGCTAGAGCTGTAGTTACTTTTTGAAAGCTGTCAAATCATCAATGACTTCCCAAATAAGAAGACTGTTTTATTTCTATTCAAAACAGAAACTATGATAAGTATTCAAAAATAACACGAATAATTAAAGTGATACCATTGTCTGTTTTATATCAACTCAAGCAAATATTTTTCTCTAAACGACCAAGCACAGTGTACAAAAGACTAACATATTTTATTGTATTTTATATGTATATCCATACAGAGGTTCACATGATGTAAATATCATTCACGACTTTGTTAAAATGGGCGTGTCTCCAACGTTTTGTGACAAAACATATTTGTCAAATTTACAGCTTCGGTTATAAAGTGCCTCTCTAACCTTTCTGATCTCCACTTCAGAATTTATGGTTTTGTTTGCATTTGGCAAAGAGAGTGTTCCCTCGTGTAAAGGAAAGTAATAATACGCATGTGTAACCTTAAACCTCATAGAACTTGGCTTGTAAAATCGATATGACTTTCCTAAAGGGAGAGGGAGAAACACAGGGTTAACATTGCTTTTTTTTTTTTCTTTCAGAAATATAAAGTGTGATGTTAAAAATAACTTTATAAAGATTCTCCATTCTCTTGGCTCTAAATCTAAATAGCTCTAAACTCTAAATCTAAATAACTTTTGGCTCTAAATCTAAATTGGAAGCATAAGTAAATCTTCTAGTTTTACTTATACTTCCCAAACACGCTTTAAATAACAAAAAGAATAATATTTTATATTAGCCGCTATTTGCGACCAATGGATGTACCAAGATTGATGGTTTGTACCAATTTCAATTAAATGCTTTTAATGGCTTCCTCACGTAAATAGTAACAAAATTCAAATTTTGGTAAATATGTAAATCATATCATTTTCGAAACCTAATATCATTTTTTTCAGTGTGCTATGTAATTACCTAATTTTCTATCTATGTTGTTATAGGTTCAATTTTATCATAGAAAAGAATAATAATATCTAAAAATGAACATACATTAAAAATTTTTCACCATTGTTTAAATCTGAAGCAAATTGTAAACTGACATAAACTTTCAAAAATTTTATTAAAAGCATGTCTTATACGAAAACCTTCTCAAAATTGAGAAAATAGACCTATTTTCATTCTTTATCGTCTTGAAACTTTCATTAAACCTGTAGTCAAGGCTAGAAGGGGCATATCTTTATGGATATCTTGAAAATTCGTGAATTCATATCATTATCTTAAATTGTGGTAAAAAAAAAAATCCAAGATGAAATATTAACATCAACAATGAAAACTATTTGAGTTTCATTTCAACTATGAAATAAATATATTACTGTTAAATACGTTTAAAATCTCTCCAAAAATTGATTTAAAATATAAAAAATATAGCACCAAAAAATTGGAAGAATTGAAATGATAATTTTTTGAATTCTTAAATGAATTGTTGATGCTCTACATGACAAGTTCTTGATTTTGAGCTATCAAACTCAGGCACAGATACACTTTAAAAGACGAGAATGTGACCCTTGAAGAGAATTTCTTTTTTTTGGGGGGGGGATTTTTAGAATTTTAATTAATTCAAATTTAAGTTATTGAAGTTTTTTCCCCCCGTAACATCTGAAACATTATAAAACAAATTTAAGTTTTACACCATTTTAAAAATTTAAAAAAAATGTCATTTTAATATTACCAAATTGCTGTGCGTTTTTTTAAAAAAAAATAAGAATATGTTTCACATAATTTTCTGCAAAAGATTTAGATGTTGCTATAAAACTGAAACTGTTTCCATTGTTTCGTTATATATTTCATCGCGTGATTTTCTTTCTTTGCTGATAAGTAAGAAATATTCTGCTTATTATCTGCATAACTCTTTTTTTTAATACTACTATATTCTTATTTATCTTTCTATCTATATTTCTATGCAGAATAGGAAATAAACCAAGGAAAACCAGCCAAGATTAGACAAGATAGGAAAAAGCCAAAATTTCCTCGAAATTTTTTTGCATGCTTTCTGCCAAAAATGTTACCTTTCTTTTCAAGTCATCATATTTTAGACAAGTCCGTGAAAGCCACAAGTGCTCAGATTTTTATCTTTAATAGACGACAACAGCAAAGCACTAGCTCCTTCACAGAGCACAGAAGAAACTCAATATACACTTCAAGGTAAATCATTTCAAATTCCCGCCCATTTCGTGATCAAAAACACCGATGAGTGCGTTCAACACTTACTCAATGTAAACAGCATGGCAATTCTACGATTTTACCAACCGAGGCCTTACAGCAGGCCTTTTATATATTCTCGAAAATGTAACATTCCTGAATTTTCTAGATAAGAGTAAAAATTTCTAGATGCTAAATCGTTAAATACGTCGCCAAGTTTATTGCCAAAAATGTTACATTTTGTTGCCAATTCGAAAACCACATTAAGAAGCAAAAATACTTTCAATTAACAGAATACATCGCCAAAGCTCAATTTCCGGGTTTATTTAGTGAATATGCCTATAACAATAGCTAACAATACAATAATTCTTTAAAAAAAAATGAATTGTGATTTAAGAAAGAATGTTAAAAAAAAAAAGGAAATCTTGTTTGAGAGAATAAGTTAATAGTATTTATCGGCATTTTATTCAGTTTACAATAAATACTAGAAAGAAATAAGAATAAGGTATACGTATACAATAATGATATTTATATAAGAACTATAAACTGATAGCTGCATGGGCAAATATAAGACATATTATATAGATAAAGGAAGCTTTAAGTGCTTTCAACTACGAAATTTGGTTACAATCAGAGAGCCAGTGCTAATATTCCACGAAAAGTTCGTTGTATTGAAAAGCCGAGATCACTTACCTGTACTTCGTACAGAAGTGCATGTATTTAAAGATACTCCAAGGCTAATTTTCTGCAAATATTTCATGAGTTAAAGATTGCGATAAAACATTTCTTTTGATGGCTAAAAGATGTTTCTAAATAAGATGGAATAAAAATGATTTTGATAGTAATGATTTTAGATATTGTTTAAGTCATACAAAAAGAATTGTATTATTTGAAAACCATTATTTAAAGCAAGTAATAATATTCTACACTGTTGTAACAATTTTCTATTTTTAACAGTGCATTGTTTAATTATTTTTCATCTATTTTTAACAATATTTTACACTGTTTAATTACTTTTCATCTATTTTTAACAGTACTTTACATTGTTTAATTTTTTCTATCTATTTTTAACAAAACTTTGCATTGTTAATTATTTTTCATTTCTATGTCTACCAAGGATAAAGGAAGGGCAATGTATCTGTGTGTTGGCTTTCTAAAGGAAAGACCACTGCATTTAGAGTCATGAAAATGTATCATCTAGAGTTCCCTATCTCGGAATTATTTTCTAAAAGCTTAATCAAACTTTTTATTAATTAAAACGTAACATTAAATTTTTTTTGAAAACTTTTTTAAATGCTGCATCATAGGAGCGATTTTTACGCTATCTAAAAATTAAAAATACATTTTAATGAGTTAATATTTAGTTACCTTAGAGGGTTTTTTTTTTCTCCCTTCATGTATGTTTTACAGCAATAGCTTTCCTTTTTGTAATAAAATTCTCACCCCTGTTACTGCACATTTCTCGGGTTTGGTTTTAATTCTATTTTTGATAGCTAAAATTTAAAGATTTTTTTCCATGATTCGTTTTTTTAAATATTGAAATATGTTTTTAAATTGGATTTTAATAAAGTTTTTGATCTCAAAAAGTTTGGACAGGGATTAATTCTAAAAGTATGTAATAATGAACATTTTTTGTTATTTATACAACTAAATGTAAACCCTTTTGCTTTTTTCTGAAATATGCAAAAATAATCATTCGTAAATGTAAATGTATAAAAAAATTTTATGGCTTTTTAAGCTTGAATTGTTTTTTTTTTTTATAGATGTACACTTATTTTTTTGTTAAAAAATATTAAGCTATTTCAAAAATTATAAAATATATTCAGTATTATACAAAAAAAAAAAAAAAACCCTCCGATGCTAGATGGTTTTATTAATTAATATATTTTCATTAATTAATAAGTTGCAATAGAAAAAACAAGTTGTTGAATTAGTTGAAGTTTAACAATTTTCTTATTCAAATTAAAACTCAAATTTTATGGTGAGATTATAGATATATAGACCTGGACATGTACATAGTTAAATGAACAAAACAGATGTAGAACTTCTAAAATAGCATGAATTAATCTCTACCCAAATTTTACTGAGGATAGTTACTTTACTGAGGATAGTTAAGAACAAATTACAAGTGTAAGACGTTATAAAAAAAAATTTCTAACTTTCTTGACGAATCAGGTGATCTAAAAAGACGGATAGTAAACAAAACATTTTTTTTATTTAAATATGCTCTACTTTTAAAGAAAAAAAAAGGCGATGTATAAGAACTAACTTTAAACGTGGCGCCATCTTCAGGAAGAAGAGCAAAATAATTTGTCAGAAGTGGGATTCGAACCCACGCCCACATTCGTGGACCAGAACCCTCAGCGCTCTGCATCAGAGCAAGGGAAACCCTTGAGTCTGGCGCCTTAGACCGCTCGGCCATCCTGACATGCTGAGGGAGAAGTTTTATTGCTTCACACTCACTGCCAATTTCAATTTTTTCAAATTTATTATTTTTATTTATTTTTTGAGCTGAAATCAGGAAGATGGCGCTGCTGATAAATTAAATTTTTGTTTCCGATGAAATAAAACCGCAAATGATATTTTAAAATATCACAATTTGTTATCGTTGTAAACTCTGACTAAAGTGTTTTAAATTCTGATATCAACTACGACACTTCTTATACAATAAAATTTAAAATAATTATAAAAAATATTAGAGTTTTAGTATCATAAATAAATAGGTAGTATAATAGCTAGTATAAATAGTAGTAAAAATATCTTGTATTTTTTTTTTTTTTTTTTTGTCTTGCATACGAAGCAGGACTATAGCCTTAGGAGATGCGAGACTCAAGTAGAAGGAATTTTCGGTAATGCGTGATTCCCAAATAATTTTCCCTCAGAATATAAGATTAATTCAATAAAAAACAATTTTTAAAAAGTGTGTTTATTTGTAAACAATGAAATAAAAGTTTTCTATTTTAATAATTTTATTTTTATTTTTCATTCTTTAATAATTGTTATATACATTATAGAATTTTGAAATTAAATTATTTCTCAAATTCACTTCCAAATGGTACCGCTAACATGGAATTAAAATTTCGTAAATTAATGGATCAATTCAAAAGTAAATTCTGAAAAAAACTAAAATTATGTATAGTCAAAGGAAATATGAACCTGAATACTCTTTCAAAACTCGACCACATCAAAAAGAAGAGAAAATTCTATTACAAAGAAAGACATTCCTTTAATTACATCCATCAAAAATTCCAAATTAGAAACAGAAATAAGTAATGTATATCAAATGCACAATTTATAAAAATAAAGATTTTTTAGATTTTTGTCAAAATATTTAGTATTGTGTGAATGACTCTGTAATATTTCAGACTATCATGAAAT
>JAPMOR010056992.1:21879-39250 GCA_026543865.1 Argiope aurantia | reverse complement strand
ACACGCTTCATCCCAACTGAAACCTAAACTCCACTTACATCACTTACTCCGTGGGATCATGGGAAATTTTTTCCCTGACGTGACCAGCGCGCATGCGCAAAGGAGTTACATCATTAGGGTTAGGTCAGGAATTCCAACAATTACAATACTTTTCGTTTCGTATACGAGAAATAATAAGATCTTTTAAAAATATATTTACCGATACTAATAGAAAGATTAAATCAGAAACCATTTTGTTTATCCTTAATGAAACTGTTCCTTATCCATCTTATTAATTCTGTATATGGATTTTGGCAAAATATTGTATTAATACTCAATAAAATTTTCAATTAAACATTTTATGTAACTTGGTCTCTGTACAGCTTCTGCAGCAAAATATTTTTAAGCTTCAAATTTTGATAGTCGTATAATTCATTCATACTATTATGGAGGCCTTAAGCCGTTCTGTTCATTGTATGATGCTTCTCTCTATCTCTCTAATTTTCTGTCAGCTTCCGTAAAATTTCAACTTTAAATTAAAATGGAAATTATTAAATTTCAATTAATATAAAAACATTCTTTACTGAAACCATGCATGGTTTGTTTTAAATATGAGTACTGGAAACAGAGTTTGGGGGCATTAAAATCTTATGTTCATTACAGAATAATTTTCATAATTTATTTAATGTCTCAAAGAATTATTCAACAAAAAAATGTCTCTGATTCATCATAAAATTCAGTTTTTTGTTAAACTATCAAAAGGATTTAAAAAACGTCCATAATAAAACTTCATTTTGCTTTGGCAAATAAATATACTTCAAAAAATTATGAAGTTATAACTTTATGCAGTGCTTTGGCCCTAAGGAATCATATTTTGCGAAAATTCTTGACACTCCAACTTTTAAATAAATGAATAAACGTCTTCATCTTCTGCATTAAATTATCAGACTGACTTATGAAATTTTAAATATTGCAATTTTGGAACAATTAGATTTTTATAGCTTTAGCCAACCTTGAGAAATCCTAGGCACTGTTTGGCATATCTTTGAGAAAGTCGATAAAGTGGTCTAAAATCGCAGTTTTTTTAGAATAGTTATTTTTTATAAATCAATCAGTTTTAGGATTAGTTGATTATAGGATTTAGTTGATTGGAGAGCAACTGTTTTTATTTTAAATTTTAGTGTCTCAAGAATATTTTGTTAAATATATTTCACAGGGCAGAGGATCTATGCCAACATTTAAAATTCAAAATTCCTCAGACCATTTATTACCTTAAGTTACATAAAATAAAATTATTTATTTCATTTCGACCAATTTGTTAACAAATGTATGTTTATTACTCATGGTTTATAAATTAAGTTATTATCCTGTTGAGAGTGGATATCCTGTATATATTAAACCATGTTTGCCTTAAATAAAACTGATTTATTGAAAATTAATAATATAGATATCTTAAAATATTATAGAAAACTTTTTCTTGCATTTATTTTTTTAGAAAACATCATATTTCATTTCATACAGACACGTGCTGATACAGATTTCTGATAATTAACTTTTTTTTTTTTAATTTTAGCTTTTGTCAATGTGATGGCAACTGTTCATAATAGCTAACTTTTTCCCATTCACGCATGGCTTACTCGTGCAGGTAAAATTTTATTTTTATTTTGTGCAAACTCAATTGCTAGAAAATATGGTTAGAATATTTTTTAATTCATCAAAAACAAAAACTTAATTTATAGGTTAAAATATTGCTATTATTGAAAAGATAATTTTTTGAACTTTAAGGTGATATAAAAATTAATTGTTGGGCTGCGGAAGTTATTGTAGAAAGATGCCAAAATTTCGCTTAATTTTTAATTAATGAAAATTCTAATTAAAATTTTTTAAAAAATCACAATCGAGGTGCACATTTCGACCTTTCTAAGTTTAGTATGTATATGTCAACTTTAATAGCATTAGATCAAATGGTCTGAGTAGAGAGCCAACACACACATTCATCTTTATTATAAGCAAAGATAACTAAAATAAATTACCAACCTTTTATCACTAATTCAGAGACAAATAACATAAATAAAAATGCATAATTAATTCATTCAAGAGACAGCAACTAAAACCGGATTCATAACTGAAAAGAAACCATAGCAAAATCTTAACTTTTCTCTTTAAAAGCTCATAAACTTCGCCAAAACAATTCTCTCAGATTCCGAGAACCCTACACTTAGATCTCGCTTTAGTAACCAGCTACTTCGCAAATTAAATTATTAATTACGTAGTGATTAAAGTGACTAAAAGTAGGGGGGAAAAGAACAAGCAAATTGGCCGTTTTCGGCTGGGAACTCGACCGCACCAATTAAAAATAACTTACATCATTCCTTTTTAATAAGGAAATGCTTTTACTGCGATTGAAAGCATTTTTTTCCTCTTCTCTTTTCTACCTTAATTTCAGTTCTCGAAACGGAAAGACAGAATTTTTTAGAGATGGCAACGGCGTGAAATAAAATTATTTCCGGCGTACGAACAAAGATGTTAGAACGTTAAATGGAGCAGCTGTGGAAACATAAATATAAATCATCCGAAAATGTTAATGCAAATTAAGGGGTGTTTTTGAAAGTGAATCGGTTTTGATTAGAAGATTTCACATGCAAATGAAAGAAAGCTGTATGTCAGAGATTTTTGATGATTGGATTGCTTCAATGAAATTAGTAGTGTGGTTAAATGTGGATTTAGGCTTTGTTGATTGATACATAGAACAGAATAATGAATTTCGAATCGAGTTAAAGATGTTTTTAAAAAATTTCCAGAAAGGACTTATTATATAAAAAAATGTTTCTCATTGAATTTGGCAAACGCAACAAATAAATATTGGATGAAATGGAATTAATTAAAACTCTTCTGTTAAATGAAACATTTAAGAACAAGTTGCAATTTGTCACATCACTTTCTAATTTTGCTTTAAGAAGTAATTTATTAAAAATAATTAATAATTAAAAATAGTTCATAAACTAATATAAGTCTGAAAAGAAAATATTTAAATAATAGTTATCAATTAACATAATTTTTTTTGTTTGTTTAAGATAAAATATCTGTTTCTTTGAAAAGTTACATCTATTCAAATATTAACTTCTTTTGTCTATACCAGCTGGTTTGCTAGGAATATTTCTTGTGTTTACTTTTAGTCATATTTCTTATGACTAAATGTTCATGATTATTCCATTCAAAAGAACATTTTTCATTGAAGTGTGACAAATATCAAAACCATATTATTTTAATAGCTTCTTTCATTGTGCAGATGGGTTCTTGCAATAGAGTCCAGTTTCATGATCTAACACTTATAACATAACTATTTTATAATCTATTCCTAATTTTCACAGAACTTTAATGTTAATGAAGGGAGAACGTTGTAATTCTGCTCACAACTGTTTTCTGTCGTGAAAAGCGCGCGAAATGATATCGAACCACTTGCTTTCATAGTGGAAGAGATATGTGTTAGAACAAGAAGCATCAGCTTCTAATTTCTTTTTTTTTTTTGTGAGATCATTCATGGGTATTGTAAAAAATAGAATATGATATTGAGCATTATTATCTTAATAATTATCTTGTAAATGAGCATTATTATCTAGTACCTAAAATACTTTATTTAATTGGTAGCTTGTTTATTTTATCCATTCATCTAAATTATATTCGAAGTAATGATAAGGGAAAAGTGTGATAATAAAAGTGTGATGTCTAAAAGTAACTTTTAAAAAAAAATAAGGAGGCCAGAAAATCAGAGAAATTGGAATACTTTGAAAATTCCTGAGTCCATTCCATCTTATACGAGGCAAATTTCTATTACCTAATAATACAAAAAATCATTTTAGAAGAAAGCCCATAAACAAAAACTCGCTGAACAACTCTCTGAAGGCTTTTTTGTGGGAATTAATAAATTGTGTATAATTTTGCTGAACTGGACCAATTCAAACTTATTTCAGTAAATAAAAAAAAAAATGATGGTTTGGATTGGTTGATGGTGTTTTTTAAGCTTACTCTGCCCATATGATAGAAAAAAGCAAACCTACAAATATCAAATCGATGCTTTTAACTTAGAAGAAGTCAAAAGCTATTTTAAAATTTACAAGAAATTTTTGAAAAGTACAAATAATCGAGAAACGGATCTATAATGTTGACGAAATCGAATAACAAAGGCGTAAGAGCTTGGGACATTTGGGACAAAAATGGGCGAAACAGTTTACCATCTCAGAATCCTGAATAAATGTAAATAACGCTAAATGGTTTATGCTTTCAGTGATGTGGGACTTTGAAAATTACAAAATTGGTAATCAGTTTACTTACTCAATTTGCTCTCACAGAACTCATAAAGATTGCTGCGGGTGTGAAAGCTGTGTCAAATCACTATTTTAATAAATTGCTATTTATTTAAGTAAAAATAAATGAGGCTTTTAAATCAATTTGGATTAATATTTTCATTTCTGTTTATAGAGTTCCTAAACAATGGAAAGATGTGCTTTTATTCCTAATTCACAAGATTTCAGCTCAAAATCGTATGCGGAGTATTCTCTCATTCAGCGTGTGGGATTACCAGTTCTAGAAAAAATATACCGCGCAATTATCTTTTTAGAATGATTATTTTTAAAAAAAAGTGATTTAGATAGGCAAAAAAGAGCTATTCTTTCTTTTCACTTAATGGGCACTTTTTAATGAATATTGAAAATTGGCAAACAAAAAATCATTACTAAATTTAATATTATAAAACTCCTTTAGGTGCGTAGAATTCTTCCTTCTCCCCTATTCAGATACTGAATTCTTCTTTAGTTTTTAACAATGGAAAGAAATCAACCGATTGAAGACAAACACACATTTTATTATTATTGTTATTGTTATTAATAGAGATGAAAATAATAGAACAAAATTAAGTCCTTCGCATTTATAAATATTATTATTATGCATAAATATTACAGAAATAAACATTACTAAGCTTATTTGGATTAAAAATTGTTTTATTCTTTTGTATGAATTAGATTTTGTTGGTAGAAACACTATCGCACGCATGAAGATTGTTGCCATAATTTAAGCCAATTCAGTTGGACAGACAGACTACCTCTGAATGGATTTCTTTAGAAATGTGATAGAAATCTATATTTCTGTCACACATTTCTACAATCTTGTAGAAATGTCATTTATTTAGTTCAAAGTTTCATTTATTTTATTTTGTCCACAAACAGATATAAAAAAAAATATTTTTTTTTTGGATTCAAGGAGCTTTGAAAGATAAATATTCATCAAAATCTAGAGTTCAATTTTTTTTATATATGTAATTATGATGATTTCTCTTTTTTAGGCCTTATATAGAAAAAAATGACAAATTTTTCAAATAATTTCACGCCATTATTGCTGGTGTAAAGATTTTTTTAAAATTTTTTAAAACTATGTTATGTGGTTGGTGTCATAAGTTTTTTTTTTTTTTTTTTTTTTGTATTTGCAGATTTTTTTTATCTGGTGTGAATTTTCTCCAAAGACCTGCTTTCGACGAAAAAATCCCGTTATTTAATGCCATCAACTGAAAGGAAAGGAATACAATTCCATTTAACTTTCAAATAACAGACAATCAAAGGACGGTTGAACATTTATTTCATCACCGATAAAATAGCGTACGAATAAGACCGGCAGATCAAATATTTCGTGTTTAAATCAGATGGGTGACAGTGGATGAAAGGTTTTAATTTTTAGAAATGGCTCCTGAAAACAGGAAGAAAAAGCAATGAAACTAGATTCAAGCCTTTAGCCTGAAACATCGTAGCATGATTATGCTTTATGACTGATTCGCATAATTTTATATTATTTCTAAAAATTTATTTTAAATCAATGATAAACCAAAGAAATGCGTTTAATGTCGCGGCAATGTGCATACATACAAACGCATTTATTAGAAATAGTAAAAAATCGCCTTAAAATATATTTAAAATTATTTTGAAAAAATTGTTAAAATAACATTAAAACATTGCATTGAGAATAAAATGGGTATCACTAAGAGGCTAATTTTTTAAATTTTAACTTAGAATAAAAATTATTTTTATACAATAATATGCTCTAAACTTTTTTAGAAACAGTTATTGAACTTCGAGTAATTTTAAATTAAAAATCCAATTGAAATTTGGAAATAGTTTATTACAGTCAGCACATACTCCCTAAGCAGCAATTCCCTTTCAAATTTGGTGACTCTAGATTCAACTATATGTCACCGAACTGTTCCCCCACTATATTAGTACAGTAGAATCTTTAATTCCACATACATGGAGCCGATATCTGTCGGAATATGCAGTGTCTAGATTATAAAGAATTACATAGAATCACTGATATACAACGATACATTTTTCTATGTGTGGGAAACGAACCAACAATATGTTAAGGAAAGCAATGCTAGTTTGAGGATTTGAGCAGGATCAAAAGGCGAATGCTTCAAATTTTAGCAGAAATGATTGGCCAATCACCAAAAATATTCCGACAAGTTTTTCTTCTTGTGTACAGCAGACCGTCCCTTCAACTCTGAACAAAGCAATATCGACAGGATTTGTTGTAGTCGGCTGTTGTCTTATAATCCATCCATAATTCAGGCCAACCACCGAACTGACTTCCTCTTCGATACGGTTAGCCTCCAGCCACAAAGTGGTCAATCACTGACCTTCCTCCTCAACTAAGGTTGGTCAGTGGGAGAGTCGGAATAACAAGTGTCGGATTAGAGAATCTACTGTAGGATTAATTTAGTCACTCAGTTTCGAACTACATTTTACTACTACAAAGAAAATAGAAATTTAATACACATACATCGAGCATTCTAATTGCAAGACCAAAGAATAGCAGATTGGATCTCGCGACTAAGGGGCCCCACGCCAAAATGGATGTACTCGAATTTATTCAAAGCAGAACCAGGTATCGGCTTATTTTTAGATAATTAAATTTAAGATTTTCTTTTCAAGTTTTTAAATTTATTTGCTGACCTGAGTGATTTTTTTTTCACGGCCATCAGTTTTTAAGAAAAGAGAAAGAAACAAAAGCACATCATTCAATCACCTCTGACAAGAACCGCTGTTTCTCTTCCAGTTTTGCCACGGACCTCAGCAATCATAAAAAAGAATAATCTGAATAGTCTTTGTGGCCACTATTTGCACAGAAGTTGTTTGTTTGTAACATAACATTCATTAACTATTCGTTTGAAAAAAAGGCACAGATAATTTCAACAATTCTCTACAAGAGCAAATTCTTTTCTTTCTCTCTCTGACACGTACAGACATCCTGGGGGAGGATATCCATTTGTAAATATTGTCGCACGTGTAAAGAGACCCATTTGTAGTCGAAGAAGCTGGTTTGTTGGTAACTGGTGTATTTCGATGATATTTTCGAACTGCGTTATTTGTGAAGAAGGGAAGAAGGCATTCGAAGTAAATGGACTCCAACAGATTCTTATGGCCCAATTAGGAAGCTACGCTAATTAGAACGTTTTTAATTCTAATTCGTAGACAATTTGAATTTTTCACAAGCCTTTTGAACTGTTTATTAATATAATGATAGAAAATCGTCTACATAATGAATTTATTTTATTTTGTTTATATATATTTCTAGATTGTTTGTCCATAGCGATCATGAATAAAGAACTTTTTAAGGCTTTTAATTCTCTCGCGCTCTTGATTGCTATTCAGAGTATCCAACAGAAAAAAAAATCTTAACTTTAAATAAACTTTGTTTATTATTATTATAAAAATTAATAAAATTTTAATCTATAAATATTATTTTATTATTTCTTGAAACTCTAAGGTTTATTTATTCATTATGCATTAATTATTAAAATTGGTAATTATTATAAATGAATCATTCTGGCCATTTTAGTTTAAAATTAATGGCTTCCTCTTGTTGCATGTTTAGCAAAAGTTTCTTTTAATTCAAATCTTAAGATAATTTGAGTTTTTGTTAAGATAATTTGAGTTTCGAATTAGTTGAATTCCGCTCTTTTTATCATTTTGCATTGCTTTCTTTTTCATTATTTCTTTATAAAAACAGTAGAAATGTAATTGTATCAAATATTAATTAACATTCATAGCATAATAAATAAAACCAGCGGGAGTGGTCTCCCCAAAACTTTCCCGTATACTCTCTAATAAAGGTGTTATGCTTAGAATGTCAGAGAATGCCATGCTTAGTTAGTATTGGCATATTACAGCTACGAAATATTAACCTTTGGCTTGAATTTAAACATCTGTAAATGTAAACATCTCCTCCTTTCATCTTTCCTCTCTCCCTTATTGTGACAAAATTAACGCATACTTATACATGCGCACAAGGGCGGAGGGTTTTCTAATCCGAGAACGAACTGAAATCGCCTTTGGTTCGCGGGGATATTGATTATCTTTAATTTCAGATTTTACTTCATAGTTATGATACCTTGAAATTGCCAGATATAAAAGACGTGTTAATTTAATGGTCCTACATATGATCCACTCACTGTGTACATGAAACTTCCTAATTAAAACCTGTACCACGACATTATTTTGCTATTAAAAACGCAAATGCCTGTTTCACCTGTTTTCTAAATTTCGCAATATTGAAACTTCACTTTTTTAATTGTAACTACACAGATATTAAACAGAATCCTTCTTTTTTATCCTTCAACAATTGATGAAAATAACGCCATCAGATAGTGGAAGAAACAATTAAAGTTTCAGAGCGACAACTGGAATTAGAAATTACAATGCTATTGTTGGAAATAAGGCAAACAAATGTTTTAAGAAATTGCAAAAATTCAGTAAAAATTGACACCATTTTTAAATTGGTATCATAAAAAAGACAATGTTTTATGTTTTGAAACGGTGTGAAATTCATTTTTGTGCGATAATATATGTGGATGTTATGACGGAAAAGGCTAAAATTTAGCTTAATTTTTAATTAATTAATATTCAATTTGAAATTTCAAAATATCGCTCCTAAAGGAACATTTCTATTCTCCAATGTATATATGTGCATATATATATATGCAAGGTATATATATGTATAAATTTGGTCGCTGTAGATCAAATGGTCTGGCCTAGGTCTACCGCCAACACACATACACAGATTGATTTTTATCACTAATATAAATGCCTTTTTCTAATATGCTTTACAATGGAATTCTCAACGAATGTAATTAATCCAATGTCTTTCTTTGTACTGGAATTTTTACACACCTCTTTATGTAGTGGAATTTTGAAATTATGCACACGTTTGTATTCTCTATAACTATACATAATTTTAATTTTTTAAAAAGATTTTACTTCTAAATCAATCTATCAATTTGTTTAAATTTTAATGCCATGTTATAATAAATTCCTCCACTTTATAATAAATCTGAGGAAAAAAATTTCATTTTAAGATTTTATAACGTATATAACATTAATTAATGACAGTAATATAAAAACAGTTAAAAAACTATTCTTTTCACTATTAAACGTGCTTTTGAAAAGTATTTTTAAAATTAAATTTATTTTATATTCTGGATAAAAATTGACTATAAGCCAGGTGCGATCGAAAATAGTTTCCAGTTTAACCTTACTTTTCCTAAGGACCGCCCAGAGTCTCGTTCATTAGCTATGCTTGCGAAGCGATAAAATTAATTGACGAAACTGATTCAATTGTTTAAATTAGGAACTCTTTAGAAATTTCGTTATACGATACCTATCGAAAAAAAGACGGCAAGCAAGTGATCATTGGTGACATATCTAAAGACTATAAGCTTTTATCTTGAATACTAATAAAGATAAAACTCTATCTATTGATGGCGATCTTCAGATTTGACCCTTGAATCTACCGTCACTAAAATTGGCAAGATTAATTTGAAGGTCAAGAATGTGAAGTTCTTAGTTCCCCTCCCCCCTCCCCTTCTTTCTGTTTCTTTATCCTTTTCTTTTCTTTTCTCTCTTATTTTCTCTCTTCTTTTTCATTCTAATTTTAACTATTTAAAAATTAAGCTAAATTGCGATATGTTCGAGTATTTTTTCGTTAAGAGCTCTCAAAAGAATTATCGCACAAATACGATTTTTATACTATTTATAAATACAAAATTTATCTTTCTAAACGAAAAATAATATTTCGTTAAAATAATAATTCAATAACTTTTTGATCACAAAAATGTTTCATTTTATAAATGTGAAATATAAAAAAAATGTTTTCTGGTTACATATATTTGTCTTTTAAATACTCTGTAAAATCGGCTCATTTTTAGAATTAACGCGTTTTCTTTTTAAATTTCAAATAAATCCTCTTTTTTTTGTGCCTTTTTTTTCTGCTTGCATTTAAATTGTTTTAACAACGAAGCAAGAATTTTAAATCGATATGTTAGGATTGGCAGCGAATAACTTCTTTTATTTACAGTTCTGTCTGCATCAAATTTAATTTACATACTTTCAAACTTAAAAGTGCTGATGGAGTGTGCCTCTGAAGAGTATATCTATTTTTTTTTACTCTTAATTCATGAGAATTTCATTTTTAATTTTTTAATTTCCTGTAAAGAATGAGTTAAAAGCGCGCATGTTTTTAACGAACATTTTGTTTAGTTCATAGTAGCCACTTGTTTGTGTCAACATTCTTATCCAGTGTCTCATTCCAAAATAAAGTTCATTATGCTCAGATAATTCATTTGAAAATTATTTCGATAGATAGCTTTAATTCTAAATTATTCTAATTTATTGTTTCGTGTAAACAATCAGTTAAAAGCATACATTTCGGTATGTAAAAAAAAAAGAAAAAGAAAAAGAAAAGAAAGTGCAGTGTTTGAAATGCAGTTGGGTTCGTTGTAACCAAAGTAATTTTTGACTTTATTCTTATCTTGCACAAAAGTAACAGCTCATTATGCTCAGATATTTCATTTGAAAGTCATTTCATCGGATAGTTTTAATTACAAATTATTAGTCTAAAATACAACAATAATAACTACATTAAACTACTTTTAAATTTTGAGATTAATTAGATGAGTTTATAAGCTGATCACCAAAGACAGCTGGTATAAAATAAAATCGGATGAAATCGGATTTATAGTTTGAATTAGGACACTAGCTCTTTCGTTTCGACATTTATTTTAAAATATATAGTTTTTACTATCGAAAGATATATACAAAAGGGTCCTATGCTACTACTTGAACAAAATTACTTGTACAAAATATTTGATGATACCGATTAATTTATTAATGACTTGATCTAGAGACATAACATCAAAATGCGAACTCTGACTAAATACTACACTAGAAATTAATCTGAAAGAATCAATCAAAAATAAAGCAGCCGCAAGTGTTTTGAATTAAAATTTAAAAAAAATACAAGGAAAAAATGCATTAAAAAAGGCCAATCAAATGGTTTTATCAAAGTATTCCTAATATGGAAATGAAGAAAAATGTAGTAAGAATTAAAATTGAAGGTTGACCGGACTGATCAGCTTTAAATATATATATATATATATATATATAAAGAAAATAGAAAATATATGGGTTCATGCTTTTGTTTTCTGAGAGAGGAAAGACAAGAACGTCAGATTCTCATATTAAACTAATTAAAGACACCAATTGTAACTATTAAAAACAACTTTTTAACTTTGCAATTCATTAAATGAGCATACCAGCTGGTCAACAAAGGCAGCTAGTACAAAATAAAAATGAAATCGGATATGTAGTTTGAATTAAAACACTAGTTCTTTGGTTTTGCAACTAAGCACTTCAACTTGATCCCGGTTCTCTAGAAAGGACAAGCTGTATAAAACTTACAAAAATAACTCAGGGTAATTTTAAAATACGACTTGGAAATTTTATTAAACTGGGTTTTTTTTCGGCAATTGAAGACATTACTTTACCCAAATCAAATTAAGAATTATTTGATAACTACCAAGATACATGAAGTAGGTTTGCAACATATCAACTGAAAGAGTCCTGAATTTTATAGATAATGTTATCACTTCAAAATTTTCGTCACCAAAAGCCGTGCGATAAACTTAAAAAAAAAAAAAAAAAAAAAAAAAAAAAAAAAAACGCAAAAGATAAAAAAAACGCAAAAAAAAGGTGTGTTTTTTTTTTGTTTATAAGAATTTCACTACAAGTTATATTAAGTTTTCATCATTGTTATTTTATGCATATTATATTGTTTGATAATATATTTTTTCAAACTATTTTTATAGAAAAAAGTTTTATGGTATTTTTTTATAAACTTTTTAAAATTTCTATATAAAGAAATAAAAAATAATTCATACTTATTTTTTATGTTTGTTTAATGGAATTTAAGCTTTTTAAATAATATTTATGTTTATTTAACAGTAAATATCATGAATACCTTGCTATTTTTAAGTTTAAATTTATTATTTTGATTTTTTTTTCTATTTATAAAAAATCTATATTTCTATATTTTCTATATTTTCACCATAAGAAAAAGGAGTATGGGAAGAATATCGATACAAAAATTTTCTTTAGATGTCAAAATTTTTAGAGCTATCTCTGAGTATGTTCATCTTTAAAATGATTTTTTTTTTTTCCTCTTGCATTCTATAGGGTAATTTTTCAATGCAAAGGAAGTTTTAGTATGTTGGAAGATCGCTAGATGGCAGCATGGATTGATTGCCTTCCCATGATGCACTGCGGTTTGACATGGAGTTTATTTTGATTTCGGACTTGTCTGTTCTAGCATTGCCCCGAAATCCCTTTTAATTTTAAATTAAATGAAAATTTTTGTCAAGAATTTGATTATTAATTGAAACATGGGATCATGTTTCTTTATTTATTACAGTTATTTGTGATGTATATTTTTCTGATGTCGTGCGATGGAAATGCAAAGTGATCTGACTCTAGAGCTTGAAAAGGAAACTGTAAGTTCGATTAGTCTAAAATTTTTATACATTTCATCTGTTTTAATCGACATTTTTCATCTATAATAATTATAAATTTTGATTATGCATTCAATCAGTGATTCATTTGTGTAATTAGCGGATCCATAATAGTGCGATTTTGAAGCGATGTCATTTGATTGAAGTAGTTCGTGCGGTGAGATGTTTGTTTTCATTTTCAAATCGTGACGCTCGCGGGGGTTTTCTACAAATAAATTATTTGTAGTTTTATTTTATTAAATGAATTTATTGATTTTTTTTGAAAATTTATATATATTTTAAATAATGATATAAAATCATTTTTCAAATGCTGCTTGTTGAATTTTTTGATCATCATTTGTTTCCTACTTACTGAAGATCAATTATTTTTCACCACCTCCGCAATGTTTTTGATTAGTTTCGAATAGCTCCTGATGACCGTTCAGTTTATTTTCGTGATTTTATTTTCAATTTCTTGATATATTATATTCAGTGATCATGTACCTGCATTCCATTTTTAATCAATTACGAAATGCAATCTTTTGATTTCTGTAAACTGTCAGAAATACAAATTGAATTTTTTTAATTGGATGGGGGGTAAATATATTTTTTACCTTTTTTTTATCATTACTATATACTTTATGTATATTCTTATTAGTTTTATTATTATTTCATTCAATTTAAAGCTATATTCAATTTTTAAATTAGCTTTTAAAATGTCTTGAAAGAATTGTGTATAAATAATTAATTAAATCGAACTCAAGTCAGTTGAAAATAAACAGTCAAGTTCTATCAAATATAGTAAAATTAAAATTTCGTATGTATTAGTCGCAATTTAATTTCGATTTCTGTTCTAGTTCCGAATCTAGTGTTTTTTAGTTCAGTCAGTTATATACAAAAATATTGATGTTATTTTTTGAAAATAAAATTTATTTATTTAGTGTCACCTACGATGTTAGACTCCAATTCTTATAAAGCACTTATTATTTAGATTGCTCAGGTACGATTTGATGATGATTTTTAGATAGATTTTGTTTCCTCTATCTGATTTATTTAATCAGTAAGTCCAGTGAATTTATAGAAAAGCTATATTATATTTATTTTCGATATTATTAGTATGTTTGTTCCAATATTCTAATAAAATCGAATAAAATGATTTTTATTGCCCCCCCCCCCCCAATTCTCTCACCCTCTCGCGCGCATTAAAAAAATTTTCACCATATATATGCGTCATATCATTTGTTCAGATGTCAAAATTTGCTTTTAATATTGATAATATCTTTGACATTAGTACTTTTGAGCAGCGTTTTTATTTTGTTATTGTTTTAAAGGTTCTATTTATATTTATTTAGGTTATCTATCTTTGTTAGTTTATTGTTATTTATTCAAATATTTTGTTGGTGAAACTAGTATATTTTATGAATTATTAAAATTAAAAAAAATAAGACTTGCAAAAAATTGTTATAAGTTGGAAATATTTTTTAAATTTATTTTTGATGGTTTTGTAGTGCTATCAAAGGGAAAAAAATAAAGGAAAGTCGTTTGATTCTTTTGTTTCTGATTTTGTAAAATAACACTTTTATTGCCATTGAGCGCATGCCAATGAAATATCAAAATTCTCTTTTTGGAAATTTCGATTTACATTAGCATTATATTCAATGGTAAAATAAATAAATTTTAAAATAAAATAAATTTTAAATTAAAATAAATTTGTAAAATAAAATTCATTGAGTTTTTGGAAACTAATTATTGAATTATATGTCTCTTTGGTACTTTTTCTAACACGTTGCTGAAAATAATTTCAACTCATTACTATTAACCTCTTTGTCGTCCGTAACGCGTCTAGAGCATAAAAGTAATATTTCTGCAGGGTAGCCGTAACGGGCTTCAAGCATTTTTCTACAATTTAAAACTTTTAAACGCTTAAAACACTTTGTAAATGTTTACTTGTTTAAGTTTTTATTTTTGTTTGTTCTAATGCGACTAAAAACAGAAATTTTTGTGGACAGGAAAGGACAGCGAAAGGGTTAAATAATCTCTAACGTTTGAAAGGAATTTGAATATCAAATTTTGAAAAATTATTATGCTTATTAATATGCTATATTGGAGATTCTTCATGTTTGTTAAATAGTTTAATGTTTATTGTAAAATTGACTGGCAATCATATTTAAAAAACAGAAAACGAATCAATTAAAGTTATTGATTAAAACTGGTTTATTGAATTATTGGTCAAAGTTATTTATCGCTATCTAAATAGAAAATGAAAAATTAAATAGAGACTGATTAAAATTGATTATTTAATTGAATTACCGAGTAAAAGTTATCTCTTTTAGCTCTTATCTCCCTGTTTCAACCATCCGTTTGTTTTAAAAACATTTTTTTTTTTTTCACAATCGAAGCAATATCGGAAATAGGAAGTTTAAAAAAAGGTTGAAAAAAGGGGAAAAAAAATCTAAAAATTTCAGAATTTTTAAGCAAAATCAGATGTCACTTAAACATCCTAAAATATCGATTCTTATCAAATTAACCAAATCTGTCAAAGGGATGACTGTCTGTCAATTTGTATATAAACACAACTCATAAACTCAATGATTTAAATCAAAGGGATTTGGTATATTATCTTGTGACTATAACTGTAATTTCATGTCAAATTTTGGCGTCAGTCAACCGGCAAAATGATATCCAAAATACATATTCTAGGCATATTTCGTAATTATAATTTATCAATTCATACAAAGCATTCGTGACTTTACCCATGGTCCACAATTTTATGCTGGAGGTGAGAGATTAGATTTTTATTTGAGAGTACGCGAGAAAGTTTTGGGAAGACCACTTTCATTGATTTGTCGATGAATTAAAATTTTTAATTAGAATGAGAAATTTAGTCTCAGGAATCGATTATGAGACTAAATGTCAAAATAACTAACATTTTAAAGCACTGTACTTGAATAGCTAGTGCATTGCAAGTATTATAAACAGATATGTGCATGGAATCCCACTTTCTGCAATAGTCATTCATTTCCACATTTTTTTTTAAATTTTACCATTAGTTTTTGGCATACAGACTATTCTATCCATAAATATATGTTTACAAATTATTTCCCAGATTCAGTTCATTCTGAAATGGGTGCTTGGAAAATGTTATTCATGGATTAAATTTTTAAAGTTATCTGCTTTTTTTTAAAATTACATGTACTATGTTTATTTTAGAGGACATCCACTCTAATCGTGCCCGAAAAGCTAATTTTTAAATCATAGAGACATATATTTCTATTTAGAAAAAAAAAAAAAAACATTTTAAATGTAGTGAATTATAACTAGAGCGGGGCTACATTCCCTAATTGCTCCTCTCACCAACACTCGAGAATCACGTTTTTGGGATCACTACGTGATCTAGCTAACTTCGCTAGGCATATATATTAAGCAATT
This sequence comes from Argiope aurantia, assembly GCA_026543865.1. NCBI lineage: Eukaryota > Metazoa > Arthropoda > Arachnida > Araneae > Araneidae > Argiope > Argiope aurantia. Next base: position 22,980 of record JAPMOR010056992.1, on the reverse strand, counting down.
ATAAATACATTCATTACTAAAAGTAAATTATTTAAATTACATGAACTGCTAACATTTTCATCAGTCATCAAAAATTAAATCTTCAATTCCCGATATTAAACATCTTTTGGTAGCCAAAAGATATATGTAAATGTTAGAGGGCAATAATGCATACTTCTAATATATTTAAAAATCAAAATTAAATCAACTTCTTTGCTTATTTTACTTTATTAGAGATAAAATGCAGTTCATGAAACTCGGTAGACATAATATTAATAACTTTTAAATAATCACCTAAGTTGGCGAATATTAATAAGGTTAATTTCATCATATTAATCAAATTTCCTCAATTACATATTATTATTTAGAGGTACCGTATTATTTTTGTCATATGATTTTAAATTATACTTGAGAAATAATGGTAGAGTATTCTGAAATGTTATTTATACTGGAAAATGACGAAATTAATTTCGACGAAAATTGGCGAAATTGTAATTCGAAAACGTCACTCCGATCTCAAAACCGTTTTGCATCTCTATTTCGTTCATTCAGTCATTGAATCTTCTCATGAGAAACTCTTATTGACCTTATCTACTCATTTTCGACGATTTCGATTTATAATCAGAGCTACTGAACTAAACTTATTTTTTCGTCGACTTGCACTCACTCAAATCCAATATAGAAAAATAGCGATGTTTCAGATTTTATGCCAAAATAAGCATTAAACAATTCGCAAGAGCGAATTGTTGCCAAATGAAGGATTTGAAATTCGGCGTGATTTTCAACATTCACTAAATGCAATGGAGGGACAAATGCTTGGGGTAAATGGAGTTGGGGACTAAGTGAAGATGTGCTCTAGCTGGGATTTCATTTATGGGGAATGAATATGCGTTACATGATAGTTGATGAAAGACGAAAAAAATTGTGTGTGTGAAGACGGTAGCAGAGAAAAAAATGTTAATGACTTTGAACAAGGATATTAGGTATGCGTTGCTGCCATCAAAATTATAGATTTGTATCAAATTGATCAATTTTAAGATGTTCTGAAAAGCATTATCTGCTTTCTTCACTTTACAACAAAACAAAATAAAAATTCCTCTTGGCAAGCTGGAAAGCAAAGGT